>JAVQIZ010144401.1:0-17698 GCA_036023535.2 Galaxias brevipinnis | reverse complement strand
CACACACACACACACACACACACACACACACACACACACACACACACACACACACACACACACACACACACACACACACACACACACACACACACACACACACACACAATGAAGTGCCTGTACATGGTCACACAACTGTTAGTCTTATTTAAGAGTTTATGTTTTTTTACGAGTATTCCTGCTACCTTTATCACAAACACAGATTAACAGGACAAGAAATTGTTGCACATTTTCCCACAACAATCTTATGTTTCAAAACCAATGTGAATGACTAGTGCTAGAGGAGAACACTGCCCTGACATTCTTATAGTGCTATATCTGGCGTCTCCTCTCAGAAACAGTGTACCAAGCTACTTTGTCAGGTTTCCAATAGAGGACACTCGCCATGCAGGCTATCTGCCCGTATTCACATGAAACACAGCATGGTTAAACAGGCCTACTCACTCCCCATGATCTTCAGACCACTTCTCAACATGTGCTACGGTTGTATTTCCAGTTCCAGAGACACAAACGGCTTGGCGCTGTATCACAAGCGGAATAGACAGCTAACAGAAGCCTACGGACCTCTCATCGTGCCAGGAGGAATGATTCGACGGACGTTTCCCTGCTAACTCTGTTTGACTTTGGTGTGAACTTTGAGCTTTGTAATGGAACGTGCTGTTTTTGGGCTGTGTGAGGCTGACCCAAGGACAGAACATACTGGACAGTGGACGCGCTATCTGGGGGGAATAATCTGCTTTGCAGGCTGGATTTAACAGACACTCAGAGATAGCACCTCCCACATCAATTCCTACCATTACACCCTATTAAACAGAGCCTTTATGCTGAGTCACACAAACTGTCCCATTAGACATAGTAGCAACTAAACAAATGAGTCCTGTTTTTACCGTCAAGTCGAAACAAAAACAAATCATTTAACTCATCATTTAGCTTGCTGAAATACTTGTTGCAACCATGACAACTTGAATATTAGGCACTCCTGTGTTCTCAGCCCTACCTGCATCATGTATGATAACCATGGCGATTATAGTCATCATAGGTTAATCCTCTCGGGACAATCCCATACCCTGTCCAGTTCACATAGCCTTCACCTTCTTTTATACTAAGAAAGTCACACAATCAAAATTAACATACACATTTAACCATTGCATTGCCACCAAATACAACTCTGCAACTGACAAAAGACAGACTGCTGAGTTGATTACTCAGAGAGTAACGGTCTGCCCCGTGGACATGCTAGGCTAGCTCTTCTCGCTATTTCCTTTAGCAGAAACAGTGAAGATGCTAGGCTAGCTGGTATCGCTAGGTCCTTCCTTAGCAGAAACAGTGAAGATGCTAGGCTAGCTCTTCTCGCTAGGTCCTTCCTTAGCAGACACAGTGGAGATACTAGGTTAGCTGGTCTCGCTAGGTCTTTCCTTAGCAGACACAGTGGAGATGCTAAGTTAGCTGGTCTCGCTAGGTCCTTCCTTAGCAGACACAGTGAAGATGCTAGGTTAGCTGGTCTTGCTAGGTCCTTCCTTAGCAGAAACAGGGATGATGCTAGGTTAGCTGGTCTCGCTAGGTCCTTCCTTAGCAGAAACATGTGCTCCTGGTGGGAGCATCATCAGTCTGTTACACAACAACCGTAGGTGGCAGCCGGTATCACCTTATGGCTTTTACTACAGTGTTTCACTGCATGCTGCACAATTTGTATGCTGCCATGGTAACTGCTGAGGAGGCTAAGCTGCCGTGACTTTATTTGCTTCAGTCTATGTTCAGTTATGATCATATGGGTAATATTAGATGTATGGTTTACCTTGGGGGTAGATGCTGCAGGCTTTTACCTAGATGTTAAATAAAAAATATGACAGTGCTTAGCAATTGTCAAAGCTAGGTTACCATCTTAATGGACAATCAGAATCTAGGCTACTTACAATAAACATTCAGCCCAAAACATTGCAGTGGATCATAACATTCAGGCATTGCGATATCTAAAAGCACGTCATTCAAATCAGCCATAAACTAAAGTGCCTCAAATAAGCATTTTTGCTATGGCTCAAAAAACGGAAAAGTATAGTTACGAATGCCCTCATATGAGAAAAAGAACAAATGCTGTGTATGTTTGTCTCTGTGACATTACCTGTAGCAGGGTGGAGGCGATGGTCAACAGAAAAACCAAAACAGAGGGGAGGAGGAGAGGTGGGGGCCTGCTCCTCTTATCTGCAGAAGATAGTGCTAGAGAAAACGCCACTGGAGCTCCAGCAGCCTCCGGTGAGACAGACACAGAGAGAGAGAGAGAGAGAGAGAGAGAGAGAGAGAGGTGGCAGAAAACACAGATCCTTGGGGCTGTAGGCGAGAGAGCCCCCACTCTGGTGCTCTCTCTCTGAGAGCAGGGGCTAGCACAGCAGAGACAGGCAGCTAGCCCAGTGATCCAGAGACGGAACGTAGCCTAGCCTAGCCTAGCAGGCTGGCTGGAGAGCATTACAGCGGCACTGTGCTTCTCCTCCATGTAGGGAGCGAGCAGAGACAGCCAGGGCGTGTAGAGGAGGACCCTGCTGGAGGAGGATGTGGCTGGGGCTTAACCCTTTGTCAGCGTGGATTATCACACATGAGGGAGGAGGAGGAGGAGGAGGAAGGTGGTGGTGGTGGTGGTGAGGGGGAGAGGGGTAGAGCAGCAACCAGGATTCAGGGTGACGCGTACGCATGCAGCGACATATACCCTTCTGTGTCTCTCTCTCTCTCTCTCTCTCTATATATATATATAGGTTTGGATACTTTGCCATTTTCTGCTGGCCATTACATACCCGATCATACATAAGACCATGAAGCATATTTAGATTAGATTGAGTCAGAAGAGTCCAGCCCCGTTTATCATCCCCACTCCCCAACACAGAGGAGGGGGAGGGGTAAGGAACACGGAGAGGGGGAGCGTGTTACAGGGGGCTGAGACACAGAGAGGGGGACCGTGTTACAGGGGGCTGAGACACGGAGAGGGGGACCGTGTTACAGGGGGCTGAAACACGGAGAGGGGGTTGGGCGCTGGAATTGATGAATGAGCACCTGCCATGATTTCAATTATGAATCCTAGAGCAGTGCCTCTGTGTGTGTGTGTGTGTGTGTGTGCAAACTAAATGTTGCCAATAGCAACGAAAGGCCAGCTAGTTATGGTCTCTGCACACAAAAAAAAAGAGTAAAGGAGAAGCAAGTGTGAGCGACCCATTTTTTGTAAATGGCCTCTTTATGTAGAGCAGCTGTCAGAGTCGTAAACAGGATGGTTAGCAGCCAATCAGACAGCCTCCTGCAGCCACACACAGTCATACACACTGAGCCTCCCACAGCCATACACAACCTCATGCAACCACACAGCCATACACAACCTCCTGCAGCCACACAGCCATACACAACCTCCTGCAACCAAACAGCCATACACAACCTCCTGCAGCCATACACAGTCACACAGCCACCCACAGTCATACAGCCATTCACAGCCACCACAGCCTCCTTCAGCTCCGGCAGCCACACAGTCAGATACAGCCAAATGGCCTCACAGCCACTGAGCCTCCTGCAGCTGCACAGCGTCCAGCAGCTGCACAGCCATACAAAGTCACAAAGTCACAGAGCCTCCTTCAGCTGAAGCCTTATACAGCTACATAGCCATACAAACAAATAGCCTCACAGTCACACAGCCTCCTGCAGCTGCATCGCTACCTGCAGCCGCACAGCTAAACACAGTCACACAACCTCCCAGCTTCATAACCGCAAAGTCACACAGCAGCCACTGGCTAATGGAACGCAAGGCTGACACACACGTGCAGCTGGCATTCCTAGCCCATGACTGGCCAATGGGGGTAGTGTACGTACGCCTTAGCAGAGCAGAGAGACTCCCAACATGAACTCTGCTGTTCTGCTTTGGCTCGTCAACAAAACCTTTTCTGTCTAGATAACGAAGTACAGGGAAGTCTGGCACGCATATTAGAAAAACAAGATGGACTCTACTTGTTAGAAGCACAATGAGAATAAATAAGTGATGGGCTGATGAAAAGATCACAAAATACAGGTGAAATAAGGTCAAGAACAAGATACCAGGTTAGAGCCAAGGCCACAAGACAGGTCACTTTAAACTGGTTTGAGAGAAACAATATTATAGGATAACGCCAAATACCTAATAGAATAGATTAGCTACATCACATTTGAAATACCTAAATGTATGTTCATATTGGCTATTTACAGGTCTTGCTGACATTGTGTCATGACTGGAGGGAACTGACTCTAGCCTAATTGTTTTGAAAGAGATTATTCTGGACGTTCATGAGAAAACTAAACAAACCACTCTCTCCCCACACTAGACCTTTGCGGTATGCAGTTGCACATGGTCACATGAGCCCATGATCATTAGTGGTCGTTGGCTATCATATTTACCCGTCCCCTGACAGTATTATGGCTCAATGGGCTTACAGTCTAGACCCTTTTATTCAAAAGGTAAACCCTATCTATAAACTCCAGTTGGCAAGAAAACAGTGGGCTATGACAATCAGTATTAACAAAGCCAATGTATTCAGTTACCAACTATTTCACTTGTATTTGACTCACAGCTCATACTGCTGAGAGAATATGTAAAGTAAATTGAATATCGTAAAGCCTGGATCTCTTGTCATGGCCAAGGTCCAAGGAAGGTGTACAATTCTGCCTTTCAAACCCATTCAGATAAGTGCATTGGTGGATGGCTAGCTTAGGATAATTGTCTTCCACATTCAAATAAAACACAGTAATACCTTAACTAATATTACGAACATGGGCATAACTGACGTCATTCCAGCTGTCTATTTACTTTACACAACGTCAATATATATTGCAGCAGGTAACGTTAGCTGAGTTAGCCAGCTGAACAGTGAGCAAACGTTAGCTACGCTAAGCTATCTAACGATATGATACATCTTCATAATTCTACGCTTTAATGATATTCACTTACCCTATTTGTAGTTACGTTAAAGTCTTCAATTTAACGTCTATGTATGACAGAGCCATATGACATTGCTCAAGAAACTGAGCAATGAGATCAGTTGGACGCGCTTAGTATGTACACATGCCAAGATAGCAGGCTAGCTAGCTTCCCTGCTTATTGGTTACAGATCAACACCGTAATGTCGAGCGCAGTTTATGGTATGGTTGGCTAACTAACCTGTAACCAAGCAAGCACAGGCCACAACACACGCCCATCGGTGTGTGCGTCACATTTGCCGTGTACACCTTGCCAGAAACGTTTATTAATAAAAATCTATTAAGATAGTAACAGTATTAGATATAAAAACCTAACTTATGTAACAATACACGTTTTTTCCTGAAGAGGCTATTTTGGAAAAATTGGACTGGATTCATTAATAATTATGTATTGTATTTATTTGTTTAGTATAAATCAAAAGCAATTTTTTACTGGGTTTCTCTTTCGCAGAAAAAAAACATTTGAATATCATCTCATGATGGTATGATTTAATATTGTCATAGAGCGCTCCCTTCTGTCCCAAGCGGAGCATTAAGAAGCTACATAAGCAATCGGTACTGACGAATCGCTGATGGAAAGCCAATCAGTTTACAGAAGTACCGGGCATTTTCAATCGAGACTACGTTTGTAATGTAATGTGTAAATATATAGACAAGGTTCATGTTGCCATATCTTAAATTACAAAAGTGGTTTTGACATTTTCTATCCACTTAGATTCAAAAAGACTGCTCTTGGCAATTTGAATGGTGACATGAAATAATGTCCATCAGGCTTCAGTCTGACAGCAACGGGGGTAAACAACACAAATCATTTTCCTTCATCTTTTAAAAAAGTTTTATTTTATCCAATTATATCTATAGTATATGTGACTCTAGAGATGAGTCAAGGTGATGTATAATTTAAATGTCATCTTTAGATTCCATTAACAGAAGAAAAACGTTAGGTTTGGTTTGAGATTTTAGATGAGGCCAACACCTGCTAAAGGTCTTTGCACAACAAACACATGAATTGGGCTACTGTTCTTTTATGGTCAGTCCTCAAACTGATAAATCACTTTGTCCACTTTTATTTTGTGTAACACTTTTGACCAACACAGAATACTGCATTCATGAAACAGAAAAATGTACTCGTCTGGTTATGTAGTCAGAATTACTGCAAGAACTTAGATGACCATTTTGCTGCAATGTATAAATTACACAATAAATTAAAGCCTTTAACTTCACATAAGTAATAAGAAAAGCAGTGATGCACATTAACTAATTTGTATTCAACCAAATAAAACAAAAACAGAACAGCTCTTGTATCACAGCAGTGGTAAGCTGCCCTGAGGTGCCAGGATGATCCCAAAGACATAGAAAAGTCCCATCAAGAGGTTGAGCTTGGCGGTCTTCTGTGGGATCTTGGAATAGCACTGGCTGCGAAACTGCCTCTCCAGGGGGAAAGCCATAGGCAGAGTGAGCAGAGGCAGGGCCATGCTGATAGTGTAATGTGTGGCCAGGATGCAGAAGAGCACATAGGGCACAAACAGCAAGAAGTTGTAGAGAACGTACGAGAGTGTGGGGCCAATGAGAATGGCGAGGGTGACGATGCCCGCCTGCTTGTCAGAGTCCATGTCTCTGGTGTTGTTGCTGTGGAGGATGGCCTCTGTGTTGAGGGCCAGGGGCACAGCATAGACCAGCGGCAGCACGGACAGGTAGCCCACCTGGACAGCGTGGGCAAACATGACCGCCAGAGGACCGAAGGTGATCAGAATCACCACATCCCCCAAGGCCACATACTTTAAACCGATTCCTATTGGAAAAGAAAGGAAACGCATACTAAGGTTAGAATCTAAAGAAAAACACAATCACTCTTTTTGTTTATTTTATTGAACAAAAGAGCGCTTTAAGTCAAATTTGACAGATGAACAAAATATGATCTCACTAGTTGTACAACATTGCAGCAAAAAGCTTACCAAAAAAACAGATTAATGATAACTGAGATAGAACAGAAGTTTCCATTGTTGTAGTGAAGAAAATAAGGTTACAATGTGACCTACCCCCAGTGTAGAGAAAAGAGCTGGAGAGCCCTCCAAAGTAAATAAGGGCAAGGTGCTCCAGTCTCAGTGCAGACAGGAAGTACAAAAGAGTGGCACACAGGCACCCTACAGAGTACAGAACGGCTCCAAACATGACCACATCCTGCGGAGCCAGGATCTCGTCCACCAGAGTTCTATCATCGCTCTTCTTGTGGTCAATCCCCTTGGAGAAGTCATAGTACGTGTTTACAAGGTTCCCTGCTCCGTGCACCACCAGTACAGCCACCGCACACACCATCAGAATCACAAAGTCCACCGAGCCCTCCAGTTTATATGCCAGAGCGCTGCCCAGTGCAACGGGTGTGAGAGAGGCGCTGAAACTCCAGGGTCGCAGCGCCAACACATAGGCAGCACACTTGTATTTCAAGTGGGATTTGACACGTGACATCCCGGACACTCGGGGGACGGTTGAGGGATGATTCCTGGCCATGTCATTCAAGCCTGGTTGCCTTGTCCCATTGTGCCCATTCGAACCAGCCAGAAGAAATGTCTCCACCCCGTTTGGTTTCTGGACCACTGCCATTCCTCTTGAAGCCTCCCAGAAGTGCCAGCTGTAAATGCAAATAAGGATGACGCTCTTATATGAACATTGAGTTTTTCCATCATCTGGAATAGGGATCATGCAACATTACAGAGGAAAACTAACAGTGTCCTAACAAATCACATCAAGGTGAATGGATAGAGATATTATACAAATAAATTAAATACAGTTGAGTATGAAAATGGTTAGGAAAATATCTGTTGCAATTTACAAGTAACGGGTATTTACACTCGAGTGTGCAGAATACAAGCAAGAGATTATAGGATTAACGTTAAAGCTAACTAACGTTAGCTTGCTAACTAGTAAGATATCAAACGCTCGCTAACATAGTTACATGAGCCCAAAATATCCGTGAACTGACGAGTTCATACCTGTTTTAGATGCCCTTGCTATGAAATATTTCAAAAAGCATATTTCTGGTAGGTCTGCAACCAAAACACACAGCTGTCTCTGCTTGATACGTAAGTGATCTACGTGTCAAGACGGAGGATATTTCACTGGCTGGCCGCTGTTAACCCTGCTCATGACGGGCGCCATTTACAGCCTCTGAGTGCGTGGGGATAAACGCCATCAGCAAATGTTGTCGCGTAGAAAGAGTTCCGCATGCTACACTACAACCTTAATTTATTCCCAAATGAGAAAAAACAGACAAACTTTATTTTCTAAAGGTTAGCGTAGATTTACCCTTAATACCTACACTGATTTAGTGTCCAATCACGTTTCTTGACTCACGATAGTTCACATAGTTGTATAATCATATTACAATTTAAACTCCAATGTCACACAGTTTTACTTCCGACAATTTCCGCTTGTCTGATGAAATGTCCAGCGGGCCAGGCATAGCCTGTACTCGGCTGCATGCAGGCCTAGAGACACTTTTAGGCGTAGACAATAATGGGGAAATTATTAGATGTAGTTTAACATTGGACACTTCTATTCAATGGACAAGTTTAAATCAAAAAAGAAAAGTGTTTAGTTGGATTGTAAGAATTGTGTCTCTATTCTGAACGGTATGCACATATAGGCCTATTTAAGTGTTTTTCATTTTCATGTGAATAGGCTACTATATAGGCCAGGTGTCTGCATATCAAAATAATACTTTTTTAAAATACATTTCAGACTTCTATATCGGGCTATGACGGCATTTAATTTGAGTTATGAAGTTCACATGTAGCGGGGTTAACTATAATTTAAGTTTTGATAACTTTTTGCACATACATTCATATTTTGATAGGGAACATGCAGGCTATTGTCGTGAGTGTATCTTCAACTAATTGAAAGTAGGCTTTATGCTGCTTGTTAATATAGTCTGCGAATGTCTCGCTCTTTTAGACTATGCAATGAAGGGGTGTGGGAACCAGGGCACTGGTTGCGTCAATTAGTTCAGATAATCTAACGACAAATATTATGCTTATCCCCATTACCTTAATAAAATGTTTCCTTGTGAGAAACGAAATGTAGTTATGCCACTGCGATAGTTCAGTCATTTATATCTTCATTAAAGTAACTTGAAACCTTCTGGCAAAGAATGAGTGCAGTCGAGGGCTGTGAAAAGAGCTACAGACTTAGATGCTTCCTCAGAAGACGGCGAGTCTCAGTCTGCAGGCGTCATGCGCTGCTTTATAAATTCACGGACAATCTGACCATGCAATGGATAACAGTTCACATAAGAAAGAATAAATGGTGCTGAATGTGACGTTAGACACTATACTTTGTTTGAGGAATTATAGGACGACATCGCAATAATGGTATGTCAGATATTCAGAAATGTGGGTGATTTCAGTTTTACTCATCTTCTCGCGGTGTCGATGCTCGGTATCCTGTTTTCTGGGATGCAAGAAACCACATCGTTTCCTACCTGGAGGGCTGAGGTATAGTTTGTCAATTTCACCTCATAGAATAACGTTTGCGGTTCTTAGAAAGCTTATGGACTTAATTTAGTCCATTTCATAAAGGAATATAATTCGGAATTAAGTTAGATAAGAAAATAAGAAAGGTACAAAGGAATTTGAACCAAATGTGTTATTAACAATACTGACCAAGGAAATGTTGACATAATCAAATTTAATGCAGATTATAGATTTCATAAAATTGTCATAAAATAATCGTATGTGTTCAGATAAAGTGCGGGATAATTTTCTTTATTTTTTTATGGACACTCTTAATTGTTGGACCCCAAAACAAACGCTGCCTCTCACTTTGTGCAGTGGTGTGTCACAGCATCTGGACAGACTTGAACTGATGCTTGGAATACATTGCCTTTGACACAGACAGATGTCTGGTCATTCTGGAGCAAGTCTAGCGCTACTGATTACATAATTTCCTGCAGAAGGACCATGTGGCAGACCACGAAGTAGATTTTTTTTCTTCTAGGCTATATAAAATTGCATAAAAACACTTTATCTGAATGTACAATGATAATAACAGTAGTGAATTACATAATTACATAGTATCTATGAACAATAATGCAACGTTTTTTGTTGTTGTTGGTCATCTTCTGTTAGTGTCATTTGAATAACCTTGTCCAATTCTGGTAAAGCCTAGATATAAACATCATTGAAAAAAGCTTTCAATTAAAAAAAAAGAAAACCCTCTGATTTTGGAGCAGACGGATTTATTCAAGTTCTAAATAGTTAAAACAGTGTTTTGCATTTTCCTTTGAAAAGAGAATGCAGTAGCAAAGAACACAAGGCTGTTGAAATACACAACTATTTAGTGCCATGCTGGATGGACTGCACTCAGAATTCTGCAACTAATGTGGAATGTATGTTCAAGTTTTCAAGATAAATGTCTACTTCCCTTGTTGTACTAACAGTCCCCAGAGACTTCTCTGAAAGGGAGGGTCGACCAGCCTTGGCAAAAAGCTCCAAAAACACACAGTCTGCATTGTAACTCACACAAAACCAAACCGTAACAAGAAGCACAGCTTTACTTTGCATTTGCTGTCATCTTGTAAAACAGAATAGATATGGTTAATTTGCAATCCATGATAAGGTATATTATGTAACTTCAGAAGCAACCTTGCAATTTAACAACATGCATGTATAAATATTTATTATAAAACACAGCTGTTTAAAGTAGTAAAAGTAGAACAGAATCCAGGTGTCCATTGTTTTGAGTGTGTTTTTGCTGCTCCCCAAAGGGAGATCAGACGTATCTGCAGAATGTATCATTCCTAAAGTTTGGAAACCATTTTTACTGCTGACCACTTCCTGTTTCCACAGGATGGAATGCCCTACTATGAAAATGTAACACACAACATTGACTGGAATAAAAATAGTTATGTACTAAGTTGCCACCATGTAATTATCATAACACATTTGAATCAGATTAAGTAAGGGCCATCCAAAAAAAGTTTTCTGGAGTTTTTTTTTTTAGCAATTATCTTTTTTGTCCAAGGAAGAAGCTGATACCTCTGGTGTGCTGTTTATTGGGATTCGTAAAGATGCCCGGACACAGGTGCTGCACCTGTCCAGAAACAAACGCTACACACTCACACCAGAGAGACTCAAATGGGACAAGTTCAAGCTCACATACAAGTATGTCTTCAATTTGAAAAATGTCATTTTTCACCAACTCCTCCTCCTTAAGTTTATCCAGAACAAAATTTAAATCAACGTTATTGCCAACGATCAACGCTGAGTATCAGCATAACAAATTGATGATATTTCAAAATACCTAGTACTTGTTCTTGCTAATTTTCGGATGTATATGTAAGTAGCAGGCAGTGTGATTTTTCTATTGTTTATTGTTTTTTTTTGTGCAGGCTACTCTCCTTCCCAAAGAACTTAATGAATGCAAGCGACACACGAAGGGGAATAGCCAAAGCTTTCGGCATGTGGAGTGATGTCTCACCCTTTAGCTTCAAGGAGGTGCCTGATGACCAAGAAGCAGACATCAAGATAGGTAAGCAGACATCAAGATATGTATAAGCAGACATTAAGATAGGTAAGCAGACATCAAGATATGTATAAGCAAACATAAAGATAGGTAAGCAGACATCAAGATATGTATAAGCAAACATAAAGATAGGTAAGCAGACATCAAGATAGGTAAGCAGACATAAAGATATGTATAAGCAGACATCAAGATATGTATAAGCAGACATGAAGATAGGTAAGCAGACATGAAGATATGTATAAGCAGACATCAAGATAGGTATAAGCAGACATAAAGATATGTATAAGCAGACATCAAGATAGGTAAGCAGACATCAAGATAGGTAAGCAGACATCAAGATAGGTATAAGCAGACATAAAGATAGATATAAGCAGACATCAAGATATGTATAAGCAGACATCAAGATAGGAGACATAAAAATAGGTAAGCAAACATCAAGATAGGTATAAGCAGACATCAATATAGGTATAGGCAGACATAAAGTGTACAGTAAAAACAGCTGCTGCCTGGCATGCAAATTCTAGTCTATAAAATGAATTGTAACACTATCATGAGTAGCTTTTGCTTAAAACTCCATCAACAGTTCTAAATCCAAACCTCTCAACTGCCACTTTTCTAATGTTTTGCCTGATTTGCTTCATGTCTGTAGTTGGGTAAAAGGATGAACACCCCCACAGTTTATAACCATTTTGAGGCCAACTATATCATTCTTTGCATATTCTTTTGGAATTTTACTCCAGACTAAAGTACTCACTAAATCTAGGTAAAATGTAGATATGTTCTCCTCTGGGGGATTCATAAATGATGTTTGCCCTATTAATCCAGCCTCCTAGAGCAGTGCTGCATGTGAACCAGAGGTTATGGAGAGGGCCTTGGTCCAGCCTCCCAAAGCAGTGCTGCATGTGAACCAGAGGTTATGGAGAGGGCTTTGGTCCAGCCTCCCAAAGCAGTGCTGCATGTGAACCAGAGGTTATGGAGAGGGCTGTGGTCCGGTCTCTGAAATATCTGTCTCCCTCTTCAGGTTTCTACCCCATCAACCACACAGATTGTCTGAAGTCCCACCTGCACCACTGTTTCGACGGCATCACAGGTGAACTGGCGCATGCCTTCTTCCCCCCTACCGGCGAGATCCACTTTGACGACCACGAATACTGGGTTCTGGGAAACATGCGCTTCAGCTGGAAAAAAGGCATGCACCTATGAATCTTTTTTATGCTAGAGGTGAAATGTGTCATGATAACAGTAAATGAGGCTGTGAGATGTGGTGTGGGTGTTTTTGATGTCTTACCTCAGTTTCCTTAAAACTGTTTTTGTTTTTTTTAAATGTATTCATAATAAATAATGAAGATGTTTGCTCAGGGGTTTGGTTGACGGATCTGGTCCATGTGGCGGCTCACGAGATCGGCCACGTGCTCGGCTTCATGCATTCTCTGAATCCCAACGCCATCATGCACCTGAACGCCACGCTGACGGGACGCAAGAAAATCACGCAAGACGAGGTGTGGGCTTTGCACCGACTTTATGGTACGTGAAGAAGCTCATTTAAAACCAGCCTCCACGGTCCTAGAGAAGTGGAAAGCAGGCCTTGAGTCATGTTCTCTATGAAATCATAAGCCAGCGTGGCAAAGTAGTGAACCTTTAACTTAATAGTGAATAAGTATGAGCATGAAGCTTTGATGGTGAGTTCTTTTCATTTTGTGAAGGACGGAGAGCTCCTTTACAGCAGACTGGGAGCTCTCTGATTACTCTCTTCCCTCCTTCACTCTTTCCTTTTCCCTCTTTCTCTGGTGCTCTCCCCCTCAGGATGTTTGGACAGACTGTTTATCTGTCCTGCCTGGGCGAGGAAAGGCTATTGCGACAGCAAGCGTAAGCTGATGCAGAAGCACTGCCCATCCAGCTGTGATTTCTGTTACGGTAAGACAGAGCAGTAGTGCACTCTGTCTGCTGGTGCACAGCCCCCAATGCAAACTGTGTGTGTGTGTGTGTGTGTGTGTTATGGTAAGACAGAGCAGTAGTCCTCTGTCTGCCGGTGCACAGCGTCAATGCAAACTGTTTGCCAATGGAACAGCAGGAGCCTATGGGCCCAGCTACAGGGAGCTCTGATGGAAGGTCTCCTGTTAAAACACAATGTGACCTTAAAGGCCGTGCTTAGAGGCACTAGTGCTGGGATCTACGGGTGCATAGCAGGAAAGGAGCCCCACTTAGCCTAGTTTGTTGTGGGTTTGTAAAAATGGGAGTGAGCAGAGAGAATTTGGTCAGAGGATACAATTCCTGGATCAGCTCCTTTCATTCTCATTGTTGATTGGGGACGGACGACGTTCTATGGCAGTGGAAAATTCCTGGGTGATTCCAAACCGCTGGAATTGTAGAGTTGGGCTTGAGGGTTAGTGACACAAATGTGGATTTCTGCTCCATTACCAAACGACACTGTTTTTGTAACAGAATCTCTGAATCCAATAATTACAGGCATTGGCATTTTGCGCAATCGAATCATGAATACAGGTGATTAATAAACTATAGTATATAGGGGTTGGCAAGATGATTTCTCAAAAATAAATCCTTATTTTTTTTCCAGATTTCCCTTTTCCCACCACGGCCCCCACCCCCGCTCCACCAAGAACTAAACAAAAGCTAGTAGCTGAGGGCAAAGAGCTTACCTTCCGCTGCGGGAAGAAAATAGTATCCAAAAAAGGAAAGGTTTAGTGAGTATGCTTAATTTTCTCGAACGCTGTTCTGTCTTGTTATTGCAACTGTTTGGATTCAGCGGGTTTTTTGTTTTTTTTCATAGCTGGTACAAGGATGGAGAGCTTCTGGAATACTCCCACCCAGGGTACATATCGTTAAAGGACGACCACATCACTATAGTTGCTAATGCCATTAATGAGGGAACGTACACATGCATTGTGATGAAGAGGAATAAGGTTCTCACTAACTACTCCTGGAGGGTGCGGGTGCGCTTTTAGCCACACCTCTGTAAAATGGACACACTGGGAATAAGAACAGAGACACAGACACACGTTATAGCTTGGTTGTGAAGGGACCTCCTTTACTTGGGCACATATTTTAATGTCATGATTTTTGTTTTGGTTTAAATACCCACTGGGCAAACAATTTTTCTGTCTATTTGATGTTTTTTTTTCGAAATGTGTTTGGCCACAAATAATATACACTTGTTCCACAACGACTCTGGATATGTCTCTGGGCCAGGTTTAAGGGAATTATATTTTACTAGACTGCCAGAAATCCAGAATTTTCAATCTCCAAATGATGTTTCAAAATCAACCAGCAACTGTTGAAAAAATGGTTTCCATCCACTCACATCTACACCATGTATTTTCATTTGGTGCCAGTTCAAAAAAAGGCAGAGAGCGGGTGTTTCTTCACCGGGAACATCAGAGATCAGACTTTACCTTTTGGTTTAGTCCGTTGGTCTGCAAGCCTTCCAATACACAGGAAAATCCCCTTCTTCAATCCATACTCCTAACACACTAACACGCTAATAAAAACACCACAGCCTGTATTTAGTTTGATCTTGGCTAGTCAGTCACAAAGAATTAATAACTCTCAATGCCTGCCATTTGAATGATTTACTAACTGACTGAATCTAAGTCCTTAAGCCAGGAGCAACATTGTCTAGTCGCTAGGAACTATTTGAAACACTCTCCACATATGGAACACCTCAGACGTCTAGCTTGCTTTATTAGCCTGTAAGTGAGGCCAGCACGGCCCAAAGACATTCAACAGTTGGCTCAACTATCAGCTCTCGTTTTCTATTCTTTTCCAACATATCAGCTGTTGTAGTCCGCCCAGGGGTCCCAAATATTCAACTGATTAATGGGCACTTTTCTATTTGTTTTGGTTATAACTTGTCCTGTAGCAGACAAACCTTCTGTTGAATTTCCAGTCAAGAGCAGGCATCTCACGGGAATGACTCTCTCAACGGTTTCTCTTTTCGTCAGCTCCAAATCTAAGAATTGATTAGTTTAGTCCTGAAACCACGGAGGCACTTTAACAATAAAGAGTAGAGAGAGGGGGGCTCTTTTTCCTGAAGAGAAGCTACAGAGACAAAGTGTGCAGTGCAAAGTATGACATCACTCTTGGACTGCTCCTATTGCTCTGGGTTCAAGGCTGGATTTTTTTTTTTGTCTCAACTTCTATTTTTTTCTCTTTTTCTTCTTTATTTTTACTGGTATTGTGCAGCTCCATTTGCATAGCTCTGTGAGTTTATAAACTGTGCTAGACAAATAAAGTTTCAAACTTTATTTCTAACAAAAACAATACACCATGATAGTATTCAATTTGTCAAAGCCAAAATTTTGGTACAATTTGACGGACTGAAAAAAACAGGTAATTCCACAATTAACAGCAACTTCAATAGTCAGTTGATCCTAATAATTTAAAACCAGGTACTCTTTCTCAGAATGAAAACATGGAAAGGATTTCTTTTTCCACAAGCGGGCAAAAATACTTTTACTGGTGAAGTAGCTTTAAAATATACAGATAATGTTGTGAGAATATTTCTTGAGAAAGATTAAGTATCCATTGTTCCCGTTGTGTAAAACTGTCATGACCCTTTCGTTAAAGGATGTGTCTCAACCCAAAGTCATGGGTCATCACCTCAAGTTCAGTTCCGAAATGACAACTACATGTCCCATAATTCCGTGCTCCGTATCAATGTTTCCTCTCCATTGGTTTCCTGCTGGAACTCAGAATTTGAGGCTGAACCCTGGGCCCACTGCGGAAGCACCCTGGTTGGTGGAGCTCAGATGGAACCCTGTGTCTTTTAGGTCATCGTCACCCTGCAGAGAGATGAAGATTAGTCATTCCAGGTGCTAGACACACAAAACACACCGCCAACATACTACTGAGCAAATAAAGGTTATGGTGCAAATCCACCAACACAAAACACACATCTAACATCTTCAGTAAGTCCTATGTGTTCATAACAACAAGTATAAGAACAGGATAAGGTACTAAAATAAACTTCAATATAGCAGATACTTTCAGGAGATTAGTTTCCTTTTAAATCAACAGTCAAATAAGCGATCCTGAAAGTACAACTACAAAACATTACCTACATCCAGACAAACACCAATACATCCCAACACAGCCCTCTAATATGGTTTCAGACAGGGGGTTCAGGTAGACACGCACGCGCACACGCGCACACACACACACACACACACACACACACACACACAGCATGGAGGACGCCCTCACCAGCTGGCTGTAGCCCAGGCCTCCCTCCGGAGGTCGTGGGCTGGTGCCCCTCTTCACCCTCTGCTGCTCGCTCTTTGCTGGCCAGGTGGGGAACATGGAGGGGTCGATGGGCAGCGGCGTCTCACGGAAATACTCGTGCTTCAGCGCTTCATCTGACATGATCCTCTTACTGGGGCAGAAGGTGAGGAACCTGGGGAGAGCAGGGAGAGAGAGGTTACACACACACACATCGTTCATGTAGAGGTTCTAGAGAGGACTCCCTGGGGAGAGATCACCCCAGAGACAGTGTCCTATGAGCCAAACGTTAGGTGGGCTAGACTGTGTCTCATTTGTTTAACTCTAAGCTACATTGCTTACACTACATCCCAGTCTGAACAGTAGGGTTTAACTCTAAGCTACATTGCTTACATTACATCTCAGTCTGAACAGTAGGGTTTAACTCTAAGCTACATTGCTTACATTACATCCCGGTCTGAACAGTAGGGTTTAACTCTAAGCTACATTGCTTACATTACATCCCGGTCTGAACAGTAGGGTTTAACTCTAAGCTAAATTGCTTACATTACATCCCGGTCTGAACAGTAGGGTTTAACTCTAAGCTACATTGCTTACATTACATCCCGGTCTGAACAGTAGGGTTTACAGCCAGACTGAATCACAGCCATAGGACACACTTCACTGCATCCATGTGGACATAGGCTTGGTATTGTAGAGTGACCTTCATCCCTTTCACTGCTCTGAAGACGTTCTCCCCATGTTGGAAGTAGGGATGGGCACGATTATTCGAATATTCCATTATTCGAGGACAGCTGCAGTTATTTCTTTATGTTTTTGACTAAAGTTAATTTATATATTATTCATTAGCGATTTTGATTACATACTGTTTATAACTTGTACACCAATGCCATTGAAATATGTAAAAAGAAAAAGCACAATTTCAATGCATTAGATAAATTTTCCCTGCTTTCCACATCAAGTAGTT
>JAVQIZ010144359.1:0-11960 GCA_036023535.2 Galaxias brevipinnis | reverse complement strand
ATAGGGACAGACAACAACTCACACTCACATTCACACCTACGGACAATTTAGAGTCACCAATTAACCTGCATGTTTTTGGACTGTGGGAGGAAACCGGAATACCCGGAGGAAACCCACGCGAACACGGGGAGAACATGCAAACGCCACACAGAAAGGCCCTTGGGTAAATGCCACTACGTATGCAAACACCATCATTTACAATTTTGGTATATAAATCCAAGGTATAATAATGCATGTGTAATAATTATAATAAATATGAACAAAAACAAGAAAATACCAAGCAATAAGGACAGGGGAAGTTTGTACCTTTGTTTCTAAAACTGCGGACAATGTCTGCTGAGGGCCCGGTAGTGCGATCGTTGGCAAAGCGATTGTACAATTCCAGCATGTAGTCTGGCGGTTCCTTGTCATCAGAGTGGGCTCTGGGCTGGGGCCCCAGCTCTGTAAAGTTCAACGTGGACAGCAGTTGGCGGAGAAGGTCTTGTTCAAAGAGTGGGGTATCCACCGTATTCCTACTCCTAGGGGCCTTGCGATATGGCCCATGATTCATGATGGGACTCCCCTGGATCAGACTGGCCAACAATAGCAGGACCTTCAAAGTGAAGATGGACCCAAAGGAGGAGAACACTCTAGTAGCCATGCCTCAGTCAAGGACACCTTCAGATCCAAAGGCTGTCTCCCCAATAACGACTTATGTTATGGCCCTCTGGAATGGATCGTTTGTAGTAGTTTCTGTCCGTGAGTGACAGCAAGGCGGTGTTAGGGGCCCAGGGAGGACCGCTTTGTCCTCGTTGATCTTGTGATCGGGTGCAGAGGGCAGGGCCTTGTTGTCAAATGTGCTATGCGGACATGTTTGGAGATGTCACCAAGGCTCGGCTTGTCTGCCCCTGCCTCTCTTGCACTCCCTCCCTCCCTCTCTCTCTCTCTCGCTCTCTCTCTCTCTCCCTCTCTCTCTCTCTCTTTCTACCATGTATGGAAGTTACATTCATCAAGGCATTGATTTTTTTTTTTTTACTGTAAACCTACCAGTAAATTTAAATAAGTGGAGTAAGTATACAGAACCAAATTGTATTTGAGCTGGTGTGGACTTAATTGGTGATCAGTATATCACAGAGCTATGCAGTGCTATAAGAACCCCACACGAGGTCAGAGTAGCCCTATGTCCAAATATACAGGATGTAAGCTGAAGCATGCCTTACATAGCCATATTCTAAATAATGATACATCTTAATTGGATGACTAAAACCTCTGGTTTACTTCCAGCAGTGATGGCTCATTTTATTTGCTACATGCTTGCTATTGATTGACGGCTTTTTTTTTCCAGTATCAACATCATTGAGGTCCCTGGTGACAGTCCCACTGAGCAATGTAAAGTTAGCTGGAGGGCTGGTGATATTTGAAGGGCACATCCAATGAAGTCAGACACATTTAAATATAGCCACTTTCAAATATAAATTTGATGGAGATTTGAAGTTTACCAGTACTGAACAAATACTGTACATTTCAATTAAATCAACTTGAATAAGACCATGAATGTATGATCATAAACATGTTTTTTAAAGAAAAAAATCTGTTTAACTGATCTTCAAAAATATCATAGAGAAATTCCTTCTGATAAATATACATTTTATAGAATGCCCTTCATGTCAAACTAAACAGTAACAATCATCGTTATCTAACAAAAAAACACAAGAGGCCACTTTTTGTACCTCAGCTAAGGGAAGAGACTCTTTGATCATCAAATA
Organism: Galaxias brevipinnis; assembly: GCA_036023535.2. NCBI lineage: Eukaryota > Metazoa > Chordata > Actinopteri > Galaxiiformes > Galaxiidae > Galaxias > Galaxias brevipinnis. The sequence continues at coordinate 10,215 of JAVQIZ010144359.1, read as the reverse complement.
ATCAATTCCCTTTGATTTGTGCAATTGTGCTCGATTGTGATTGTCTGAGAGGTTTAACCTTTTGAGTGACTCACTCTGTTCCAGCCCCTGATGATGTCACTTAGAAAATATAATTGTCACGCCTACGTCCCCCACTCCAGTGGCAGCAGAGGAGCGAGATCTCCACCAGGTGATCAGCGACTGTCACCATCGGTGAGCAACACTCAGCTGGCTCAGTTGGGGGTCCGCTGTGCACGAGGCTTTGCAGATGCTCCACCAAAGTTTAACTTCTACAGAGTTCCTCAACCAGCCTTCCCTGGTCGTTTTCATGGCAACCCCACGAAGGGCAGGGCTTTTGGGCTAGGAATAGGAAAACGCAAGCCATCCCGGAGAAGCTCAAGGCCTTTCCCTGTCTCCAGTCCCTGGCCCCGGCTTCAGGTGCCGAACCCTCCCGAGACCCAGGTGAAGAGAGACCCGGCCTTCACAGATGCCCAACCTGGTGGGTGGTGTCAGCACCCGTTTCAGCACCACCAGCTCTGTCTGCCTACAGATGCCAGACCCCAGCGCCATCAGCCCCAGGTGTTCTGTCACACCCACGTCTCCATTCCAGCACTACTCTTCTCCTGATTATTGATTGGTCCCACCTGTTTCCTATTATCTCCTTGATGTGTTCCCCTATGCTCATGTCTCCAGGCTGTGATGTTTGGTGTACCACCCTGATAGTTTGACCTGCTTTGCCATAGCCCCTCCCCTATCCTCTACTGTATATCTTTTTGTTTTATTTCTGGTTTTTGACTCCCGCCTGTTGTTGACCCTTTGTTTGCTGATTTGATGTCATCGTAAATAAAAACGTTCAGCCCATGCATCCTGACAATATAGATTCCTTATGTAAGCAGGTTTTGTGAATAGTATGGATCAGATTAAACTTATCTTAAATAGGTTTGAAATTATCTTTATTTTACTATTTGGCAACATATACATCAAAATAAATGTTTTTTATCATACAACATATATTAAAGGCATCCCAGCAATACTGTCAATTTGCCACCACAAGATATACATTTTTTTCACTGTCTTGCTAAACAATGTTTCATGACAGTTGTACAGTTTTGTGTCTAGGCATTTCACCTGATACAGTATAATTAATTCCCCCGAAACACAAGCCAAGAATTCAAATTTAGCTATACGTACATTTCAGACTTTAAACTAACAATCTTTTCAAAACATTATTTTGAACAGGTAAGAATCACATAAATACCATTACACTTCACAAAAAATGCAAATGAGCATTACAAGGAAATGTAATACCTACATTTGTGGACTACCAATAAAGAAATACAACCTCAAATGTCATATCCACATTATCTGAATAGTGAGACAAGAAACGTTATTTTCACATCCCCGTTCAAAAATGTTGTATGATCCTCATATGAATCAAACACTTTTTCCTCCAGATATTTAATTTGAATGTGGCCTCTATCATATACTTATTTTGACATGCCATGTGTCACGTACGTTTCCTATACACGACACTGACCTTTACATTTCAGCTCCCAACTCGGTGGCATACTTTTGTTTGTAAAAGACCCAAGCCCATTCATAGGCCAAAACAAGTACTCATGTTGGCAAACCGTCTTGCTCTGCTCTTTGAACACTAAACTCTATAAAACAAAGGCTTTTCTTCTATTCAGTTCATTTTATGCGATATGAAAGGATAACAATTTCAAGGCATAGATTGCTTTCATAGCCTGCTAATTGATGAACATTTCCCAAATTAGCTGCCTTTGGTACTTCTATTATGGTGATCAAGCAACGGTCGGACGTCTCATAGCATGCAGAGCACGAGAGAAGCGCTGGGAAAAGAAGCTTTGATTAGCATCTGTTCTGACTGCCAGCCAGGTGGAAATGGTATTAAAGTGTCAGTCGATGTTTTATACTTCACGTCTGTGAATGCAAACACACACATTCATACACACAAGCAATACACATACAGCAGCAGAGGTTACTGTAGGAACAGGCCCTAGGGGCAAGCAGGCATCATAGTTTTACTACATTTGTTGTGTTACCAAAATTATATTATATTTATATTTGCTGTCAGACACTCAATCAAAGAAAACAATGATGATGTATTGTTGAAGGGGGCGGTATTCGCCTACTGTGTTATTTTAAAGGATGTGCTGAAAGGAAACCTGATTGAAGAATCAAGGTCTGAATAACCACTGAACAGGACAGAAATTGGACATGATTATTAATACAAATAAAATTATGATTAATCGGAAAAAGACAACACTACACATCAAATTCAGCAGCACTAACTGTCACTTTTTCACAAAGCCGAAACATGTATTCACAGGTATACATAATAATTACATTAACCTCATTCAACATATGACAATTAACAGTTCTTCCTATATTTTCAAATAGTTATGGGCGATGAACTATTCTCAGTTTTATAAACATGCTCTGCATTTACTTTCACTGAATAACCACTGAATACAGTTGTCATCAAATTAACAGACACACTAACACAGAGACACATACAAAGTACTAAGTTTCTGAAAGTAGTTAAGTGCTGACATTAAATAAGGAAGCCACTTGCAAAGCCTGCTCAGTCACTTATTCAGAAGTTATTCCCCTTGGCTAACACAGTGACATTTCAAGGTGACGTTCCACTTAATGGAATGACAGGAAGTTAGTAAAAATGACACTGAAAAAATTTGTAAATAAAACTTCAATCAACTTTTTCGAAGAATACATTTTCTCTGACTTGGCAGGTTTTGCAAGTGAACTCTTCAAATGTTGGTGAAGTGACAAGCCATGATATATTCAAAGAAATGTGCCGCAAATGACAAAATAATGTGTGCTTCCTCTGCCACATGCTCTGTAGGTGTTATTGTCAGTACAAAGCTTTCAAGTAAGTTAAGTTCAGTTGAATCTTGTGGTGTGACAATGTAATCTTTGTGCTGTCATTAGGGCCTGGGGAGGAATATCCCTGGCTCGCTTAAACGTCATCGTCATGACAAACTCATTCAGGGAGCCTTCGAGCCTGTAATGAATCCCAAGTTTGGATCCATGGACATTTCAGACGCATTCAATTTGGAAAACTGGCATGCCCATTGGCCATAACCATCACACTTTCTTCTGTATGCTTGCCGTGGGGGAAAAGGTGCGTAGATGTATTCCTTCTGGGTTGATTTGCTGGTTACTGAGTTCAGCCTTTAGCCTGCTAGGCCCTCAGGAGTCCTTATACTGTAAGTGCCACATGGTTCAAATTGTTCTATGATCTTGGCCTCAACAGTTGAAAGAAGTTGCCTTGAGTTGTCTTAAAAAAATACATTCTATCCTTAGTGATAACAGTTTTTTCTTACTTTTAATTAAAAAATGTAAAACTTAGGCTTATACTTTAGAATGAATTACCGTGTTACAGCTGACTTGGGTTTCAAAGAGAAATCTTGCTGGCTTGGGATAGATAAAAGATAAAAAGATAAAATGCCAGACAGACAGACAGACAGACAAACAGACAAACAGACAAACAGACAGACAGACAGTCAGACAGACAGACAGACAGACACTACTGAGACTGTATAAATTATTATACCCCTGTCTGATTTTCACAGCTTTTGCACATTTCTCCTTCTAATTTGGTAAGATCTTGAGAACCCAAGGTATAACAACAATCACTGGAAAATGTGAGGAAGCTGTGTTTTGTACTGATGTCTTAGTCCTGTATTGGGTGTGTTTGGTTCCAAAATACCTATGCTAACCCTGGTACACATCCACAGGTGCAAAATGCATGTTTTCACAGCTCCCAAGCCCTACACACGAGAGCACCACCAGGGGCGACCCGATCCCCATCCTCCAAATGAAGACTCAGTTTGATTGACAGTCCTCCACTGCCTCCCTCCCTCCCTCTACCCCGGAGGCTCCGGTCTCTACGGAGGCCTCCTCCCTCCTCCGCTCCATCTCCAGACACACACAGCCAGTAGGATCGCTGGTCCCTGTGTAGTTACGGTTCCTCACACCCAAGGTGCCAGGGGGAGCGCTGAGTGCGGTGTCCTGCACCGTTCGGACTTTGCTCCCAGGCATAGGCTGACTCAACCCGCCTTCCTGTGGCTCCACCCGGCAGTAAGAGACAGCGCTGCAGGCTGCCTGGAAGCCCCTCTTGAAGTTCTCATTGAAGTACCCATAGATGATGGGGTTGACACTGGAGTTGGAGAAGGCCAACCAGTGGGAGAAAGGGAAAATGTAGCCCGTGAGGAGGTCCAGCTGGTCTCCCTCGGGCCGGGCGTAATCTGTGATCAGCATGAGCGTCCAGAGGGGCAGCCAGGACAACATGAAGAGCAGGGCCACCATGATCAGCATCTTGATCACCTTGAACTTCCTCTGGGATATGTGGGGCTTGACGATGTGGACCGCGCGGGACCCTTCCACGCCGGACAGCACCACCACGGTGGAGTACAGCTTGGCTCCGATGCAGCCGTACATGATCATGATGAGGACGAGGGGCACGAGGTAGATGGTGGTGAACAACACCACGGTGTACACCTTTCTCATCTCCGGGTTTGGCCAGGTCTCATAGCATGAGTAGAGAGGAACCGTGTGGTTGTCGCCAGAGGCCATGAAGTGGCTGGGCTCCTGCGTCACTGTCAACATCACAGCCGAGGGCAGAATAATTACCAGGGCGAGAGCCCACACCAGCCCTATAGTCACTTTAGCGGCAAACAAGGTTATCTTGGGCTTCACAGGGAAAACAATACAGCGAAACCTGAGGGGAGGGGGAGAAAAGGGGTAATAATGTATCTCAATTGACATTCATATGGGCTCAACCCAGAATAAATAATGCCAACGCAGATGGCACTTGCCTGTGCATTGCAATTGCAACCAACGTGAAGACGGAGGCACAAATGGATATCCCTTGCACCAGGCCACTCAATTTACACATTGCATTGCTAAAAGGCCAACCTGTCAAACACCAAAAGCAACATAGGAGTGAGGTTAGACCTGACGATTGTAGACCATAACAAAAGAACAGGAATGATGACATGATACATTGCTCTGGAACCAACAATACAGATAGGTACAAGAATGCTCCAACCAATTAATTTGAGTCAAACCCAATTGGAAAATGATTGTAACGTGGCAGTATATTTCGAGTATATTGTTATTGTGGGATATGGTTTTGTTTATTTATATTCTTACGGGGTTTAGAAAATATGATTGTTAGGTCTGCTGCATATGGGAAAAGTAGTTGAGGGAAATGCTATCAGTGTGTGTGTGCAAAGCCCAGATTCTATAATTACCATAACAAAGGAAAGTCAAATGTGTTATTTTGTTTGCTTGTTCCTCTCCACCCTGAAGATATCTTATGTCACTGTAGCACCTACAATATTTTCTCAAAAGCATTGAAGGAGATGTTTGTATTAAGTGGGTAGCACAGCATAATAAAACGAAAGAACTTGATCAATTTCAACAACTTTTTAAATTTTAGCACAGCTGGTCAACCAAAATTCACTCAAAGTGGAAGCCACAATACAGTATCTCTTGTGACTTCCAACATCAAGAGGTTTACATCAAAGCCAAACAAATGAAAGAATACTGCTGCTGATATCGTGCTTGTTCAATAATTCATTTTTTTCTCAATGTTGAAAAAAATGTGGTTCAAGCAGGGAATGAATTCTGAACACTTTAGGTTAAAACCAATCTATACAGCCAACATATAAGAGAGGGCTATGGGGTCGATAGAAAGGTAAAAATGACAGGATCATTCTTAACCACAGCTCACCTTTGCGGTTTGGAAGAAGTGCTTATAGATCTCTGGAAATAGCTCTCAACATTTTGTATTAGTGGCACACAAACACTCAAACAATGAAAAGTGTGCTGTTCTTATATTGCAGGTTGAAAGGAAGCTATACTGAACCACCGATCCTGGTGCTCTAAAAAAAATAAATCCCCTACATATCAATTTGTACATCAGAGAAAATATGTCTTTGTAGTCAAACAAAGTCAATTATCTGGTCAGGTCTGGTCATTTGTGATTGCAAAACAATCACAAATAATTCAATATTTACTGAGTAAATCTTAGGATTACCAGTTGCTTGTTTTGGGAGAAAACATTAGATGCATTATGTAAATACTAATCAAAGAGCAAATGAATCACAGTCCCAAATTGTGCCATTGTGAATAAACAATGTCTGTGTATAATTTGAATATAACTAGGTTAAAGAGTCTACAGAACAAGAATTTAGCATCTACGGGTATGACTTCCTCTCACAAAGATGACTTCCCAAAAACAAGTGACCTGAGGATATTTCTGAGCATTACCTGTGATTAGGTTGTCCACCAGAGTGGTGGGGATGCAGAAGATCCCCACTAGCAGGTCACTGATCGCCAAGTTGAAAATGAAGAGATTGGTTATGGTGCGCATGTGGCGGTTCCTTACCACAATGGCGCACACCAGAGCGTTTCCAACCATGCACAGGAGAAAGATTAACAGGTAGGCGATGGTGAAGCTGACTGCTATGACTAGAGAGTGTTGGTAGTAAGGGAAGAGGGTCACAGAGTAACCACTGAAATTGCTGATGTTGGCCAGACTGCTGAGATCAGTAAGGTTAAAAGAAGGTAGGAGATCAAAAGTTGTATAAACAGCAGCCGGCTCCAACACGTCGTCCATTCTTCCTCCCGCAGACTCTCTCAACTCAAGCAAGGGAAGGCCGGGATAAGATGAAAACATCTAAAAAGAAATAACCTTATATCACGACAACAATCGCAGCTTGTTTCGAATCCAATTCATCTGTTCCTACCTTTGTAAACAGTGACTACTTAATTGATGTGGGCTGGGCTAGTCTGACCATCATAATCACTGTCATAGCCCCTGGGGAGCTCAGCTCATAGAGACAGAACTGTTCTCTATGGGTCAGATGACTATAGCCAGTCTCTCCACCTGCTGATGATTCTCCTTTTATTGTCAAATGAGGCTGGCAAAGTGATGATTAGGTTATATATATATATACAAGACTAACGAATGCTAGTTCAGGTAAGAATGAGCAAAATAAAATACAATGAATCAGAAAGTCTAAGCAGATCATCAAACAATATCCTTGAAAAATATCAAGATATTTGGATTTGTATTCAAAACCATGTGTAAGCAGTTATTGCACTGCAAATATCACCGCTTCACCGCAGTCACCTTCGGCTGAATAATGTTAAAAGAAAAATCACTAGCCTTATAATACAGAATGAGAGATTAAATATCGCTTCACTCCTAGACTCTTTAGTCCCTAGACCTATATTCCAACCTTATCATATTCAATATAGGCAAGCATATGTATTATCTTCTTTTGTCAGTACTTCTGAGGTAATATTTACAACTAAATGACTAATTGACCGTACTGTATCCAACAATACACCACATTTTGTCAACAATAGTTTATTAGCAAAGATTTCCACATTATCCAAACCATATTGTATTATGACATGACATAAAATACTGATGGAAATTAATAATAATAGCTTGCCTGCAAGTTAATAATGCAACCAAAATTTTAAGAGCTAAAATGTGCAAAAGTGCAGGTTTCTGAATAGGTGTGTTATAAGGGAAATTTCGCCAGGTTATCATTATATGTCACTACAATACGCAATGCATGTTTAAGCATAAATATGTCAAAATAGTTATGCTTCTTTATTTGGCTTCACCGTGAATAAGTTAATAAAATATTTGCTTACCTAAAATATTTGCTTACCCGATTCTTGTTAAGAAATGTCTTACACTGTCTGTGCAATATGATCCATGATGTGCCCAAAGCAATACCGCTGATTTGCACAATTAACTTGTTTAAAGTTTACACGATAACGCCGAGCATCCTAATGTCTTTCACTGAGTGAATGAATAAAATGCACGAGTACCACGCGCATTTATGAGGAGCCTGTTCGTGAGTCAGTATGGAGTCTGTAGCCAAGAAACGTCTCTCGAGATCACTTCATCAGCTGTATTACCTGCTCAAGATAAGTTAATCAAATTAAATATCCATTCTGGCTTAATCAGAAAGTTGGTAGAAAAGCACACCTTGCATTCTTTACATGAGTCATTATTTTCACACATACAAAAATAATACTTTGAAATTCAAAAGATTGGTTTTCCATTGAGGGCTCAGGCGTCGGGGTTTCTTGCCCGCTACCGGTAAATGACCGCTATGCTGCTATTTACCCGCTACTAAGCAATTCTCAGTCCATCAGTATTGAAGACAGAAATTTGATTTCTTTTTTTGTTTAAGATTTAACCTTTTCTGCCTATGTCCTCGAATGGCTAACAATTATAAAGCATCAGATTAATAATTTTTTATTTTGTTAGAAGAAGCTAAATTAAATTTATCTACAGCAGTCATGCAATAGGCCTATACCAAGTTATCCTTTCTCAATCTCAAACTATAGCCTATTGTTCCTTCTGCCACTTAAAATGTTAGGCTAATTCTCAAAATGTTGATCACTTACACTTAAATGAAAAATAAAATAGGTAAAGTAAGTAAGTGACGATTCTTTATAACTCTAGCTCCCAAATTGGCAATTTTGCACATTTTTACAGACATGAGTAATATGTTACGTTAAAGGGACCATAAAAGATTTGTAATATGTCTTTGTCTTGCATTGTTTTATCGCTCAGTGGCATTGTACCAACAACATGGAAAAGGGAAATCTGTGCCATGTGCATTTTCTCAAGTTCACCTCTGACAACACATCTACCCTATTTTACAATCTGTTCTGATTCGCAGCCATGTGTGAAAATGCAAGTCAATCTAATTGACCAATCACGGACTCAGGCTAGTCTAGTAAGGTCGAACCAGAGCCGTTGAAAAACGTTGAAAAACAACGGCTCTTGGTCAAACTACTCCGGCCGCAGCCATGACAACAGCGGAATGTTACTATCCCTAGCCAATAACATAACTCAGCTAATGAATATTAACGTACAATGGGCGTAAACTTGCGTTCACCACTGAAAACGGCATGTGAGTTGGAAGGAATTGGCACCTTAGAATAATTAATAAAAAATATAAAATGTTTCTGTTTTTGTTTCTTGCTAATATTTTTTAAATGACACTAGGAATCACACAAAACTGTATGTTTATCTACATGATGGGCCCTTTCACGTACTGCTCTTACACTGCGGTCTGTACAGATTCAGAGAGCACACTATTCTGATGGTGTAGGATCCTTTTAAAAAAGGTGTATAATAAAGTTTAGAGACATAAACGTATTGTCCCTATAGGCCAGAATGGACATTTACGATCCAATTGATAACATTTACCCCCTTACCCATCTGGGTATTTCAGCTTTAATTTGGACCTCATCTGGACAAGAAAGTTTCTTGTCAAAATTGCTCTTGACAGACCATAATTCCAAGTCAGTGAAGTGTTCATATACCAATAGCCTACCTCTCATAAAAGCATCATTTCTGTTATGTTGAATATTTTCACACCTGGGGCTATAGGCAAGATTGGTTAGGTTTGTCTGTGACTCAACTTTATAGGTCACTTAAGCATTACTGTAAAGGTAGATCTATACCCTTCTTTTTAAGTGAGCATATCAATAATTATTTGTTAAAATAAAAATAAATAACATAAACGTGAGAGAATGTATGAATCATATAATCAGTTATAATGGATGAGAAGTGATAATACAGAAAACATATCTTCTAGATAACATTTGGCTATTGTCTTTTTTGTTCCGTGGCATCTATTGTGCTTACCCAACCCTGTGCATCTGCTGTGGGTCAGGTGTTTGGCTTGTGAAGTAACATTCACACTGACTTTTGACTTTGTTGCAAAACCAATTAAAATATGCCCGAGGTTTGAACAGTTATCAAATGGTACACAAACATAGAATATATATACATACTGTATATATACAATGTATTTTATTTTGCTCCAACTTCGTGCAGCATGGCATGCATCTCAAAAGATCTAAATAGAGCAGGCTGCTCTAGGCTCACCTTTCCTTTGCCATTTATATTCTTGTCTTGTCTGGTAGACGGTGGCTATTATGCACGGACCTACTCGGGTTTCCTAAGCTTTTGAATTATATAATAAAAACACCTGTCTTTATTTCCAATATATATAATGTGTATTAGCCCTGTGATAGACTGGCGACCTGTCCAGGGTGTACCCCGCCTCTCGCCCTGTGTCGGCTGGGATAGGCTCCAGCCCCCCCGCGACCCTGCATAGGATAAGCGGTATAGCTAATGGA
>JAVQIZ010144343.1:0-10717 GCA_036023535.2 Galaxias brevipinnis | reverse complement strand
CAGCGTGTTCTGGGTCTACCCCGGGGTCTCCTACCAGTAGGGCGTGCCCGGAAAACCTCCAACGGGAGGCGCCCAGGAGGCATCCTAATTAGATGCCCGTACCACCTCATCTGGCTCCTTTTTGTCTCAGTTATGAGACACTTAATTTCTTTGATATGTATTGGACTCCATTATTCACCTAGGGAGTTATTCACCCACACACACACACACACAAATACACCCATTATTCACCCACCACCCCCACCACCAACACCCCCACCACCACCAACACCCCCACCACCACCACCACCAACACCCCCACCACTCCCATCAACAACAATCCCACCACTCCCACCACCAACATCCCCACCACCACCACCACCAAAACAACAACCCCACCAACAACAACACCCCCACCACCACCACCAACACCCCCACCACCACCAAAACAACATCCCCACCACCCCTGCCAACAACACTCCCACCACCCCTACCAACAACACCCCCACCACCACCACCACCAACACCACACCCTCCTGGAAACAATCTGTAGCCATAGCAGCTGTAACCAGGGCAGCAGCAGCAGTATGCCCGCGGTGCTCCCTTAGGCCTGTCTCCTCCACCTGTCCTCATTAACCAGCAGAGAGCCCAAACCAGTCCACCCTAGCCCGCACTCCAGCCATCATTCCCTCCCTCATTAAAGCAGCCTTCCTGACTTTTGTCTCTTATCATTGCATAGCTTACAGTGGTGCCCTGTCGGTGAGGACCTGTTTACGCCCAGAGAATAACCTTCTTCAGGCTTTTCTTTGCCAGGGGCCTGGTGGCCAGGGCAGGAGGTGCTATGGCTGGGGAAGGAGCCAGCAGTGGGAGTCCCTGATTACTGGTTGTCTGAGTCAGAGGAACAGACTGCTCTGGTAGTCAGGGACCCAGCTCTGCTCCTTAGCCAGGCTAATGAGCTCTGAACAGGTATAGGAGAGGTGTATTCTAGTGGGTAGGTGAACCGAAACGAGCACAAAATGCAAACACAAGATGTTTGCAACACACACCCACATGTAATAATAATTCATTGGATTACATTTGTACTGCTTTCTCAGGACTCAAAGCACATTACAAATTGGTTGCCAATTGGTACACACAACGAATGGACGGACAGTCAGGCAGCTATCACTAACAACAATCAGTCTGGGTGATACCATGGCAGCCAATTTGCGCCAAACTTGCTCACCCAACATATCACAACAGGCTTGCACACAAAGATCAGACACACACACACACACACACACACACACACACACACACACACAGACAGACACTAGCACAGACAGATAGAGACATAAAGACAGATATTATTTCTCTTTCTTTCTTCTTCCCCTTTGTCTTTATATTTCTCACTGGTCTTGTTACAGTCACATTGTAGCAAATCCACAGACGATTCATGTATAAAATTGCTGTACTGCATGTGAGCAGCATTTTATGTTACTGTACAACTACTCGTTGATCTGTGTTTTGTGTGAGTGTTTAGGCTCAATCCCCTGTCTCAGACATTCTGGCTCTGTAGTATACCTACTAGCTGTTTTAGGAAGTAGTACAACAAAATGAGAAATTACAAATCAGTTTGTTGATGTGTCTTGATATTACTGCTTTTACAATCCAGCCCAGAGGAAGGGTAGGTATGAATGAGGTGTAAGATGTGACCATCCCCAGAAATACAACGCATTCTGATTTTTCGGGAGAATTTTTGTGGGTACTTGACTGTCATCCTAATACAAATTTGGAACTTGAACAAGTTTATAAATGGGTCCACATCAACTAATTCCCCCCCAGAATATTGCAGTTGTGTGAAACTGTAAAAAAGACAGCTGTGCTATGTTAGCGTTTATACCAGTTGAAAATAAATATTGTATTACGTACAGATACATGATTTAATTTTTAATAATTGATCATGTTAGGAAAATATTTATGACGACTGTATAACTATTAACTGAGGATCATAATTCCTGTTTTTGCTCAGATAAGCAAGACTATACTGACTTCGTTTTATTTGGCAAACTCCTGTTGCACTGTTTTAGAATTAGCATGTAGTGAATGTACGACCAGGCTAGCACTAAAGTCCACATGCATGGAAACTCATTTTGGACTGGGGTGATGGCAGACAAAAAGGATAAATTACGTTCAGCGACTACAGCACTTATGGGGGTGGCATATCTGAATGAATGGTAATCCAGTTGGCTTGACTGCCCGTCGCCTCGGCTGAGCTGATGATGAGGTACGAATCTAAAAGCTATTACACCTCCCTAGGTGTCCTATTATCAACCTCTGCCTGATAATTGCCTCTGAGGCCTGGGCTTTTTTTTTTTCAGGGCCAGCGGCCCGGCAAAGTCCCTCGGTCTTCAGCACGCAGACTCACAGGTAGCATGGCCAGCAGTAGCACTGGTGCTGACATAGCCCTTCATCTCTAGTCACCTTTTAAACTCTGTCCTTTTTTGTCACAGCAGGCGGAGTTGAGAAAGAGAAGGAGAGATCGCTCGGTGAAGAAAAGGAAGGGGATAAAAAAAGTGTCTGTTCATTAACTGAGCTAGAAGTAGGTGGGAAGGTTAAACAGAAAGAGGGAGAAGAAGTCTTAATATGAGGGTATTTACTCTTAGGTTCATCCTCCAGTTCTGACTTTGGGAGAGGGAGATAGATTTTTTTTGTTTGGAGATGATAGGTTTGAAGATGATAGGGTTATTCAGTGGGGGAGGATTTAGTGTAAAGATTTTTGCTAAAAAGAAACATCAGGGATGCTATCCACTCAAAAGAAATTCTCATTCAAGTATCTGTTGAGTTTTAAAATAATCACGTAGCGTAGTAAATATGTATGTTGCACGACTTTTGTAGACGGAAGGCTCTCATATAATGCTCCAGTAAAAACGACTACTGATATGATAATTTAATATGGCGAATGTATTACTAATATGGTGATTGTGGCGTGGAATGCTTTTTTTAACAGCTCTGTCAGTCTTTAACGAAAAGCCATCTTACTTGTCACTACAATTCATTTACCATGCTTCCCATCTCTCCGGCTTTCACAAGTGGAATTAAAGGTGCTGATGGGTTGAACAATTCTCGCGTCTCCTCGCCTCCCTTGATCTCTGGAAAAGATGTGTGTGCAATAATTTCCCTGCGTTCCCCATCCCCTCATTACCCCCTCACCAGCCCCTTGGCCCTCTCCTGGCTGTCCATCAACAAGCCCTTTGATATTCAGGTTCAAGTTTACGCCATTAAGATTCATAGAAGGAGGGAATGGGGGTCTAAGGTCCCTCCTGCTTCTTCTTCTTCTTCTCTTTTTCTCTCCTCTCCTCTCTTCTCCTCTCCTCCTTTTAACTTTTTAATACCTCTCCATTCCGACCTGCTGCTCCCCTCTCTGGCTCTTCATGTCTTCATGGCGGTGATGCGTCGTGCCAGCCCTCTGTTTAGTAGTCGGGGGGGACCAAGGCTGGCCTTTCACACGTTAAGGCGAGAACCAGGGTTCTGTTTTACTTACGTAAGTGTTTTCATTGTTCTCTCTTTCCTACCTCCACTCAGACCAACCCCCCCCTCCCCCGCATCTCTTTCTCTACCTGCCATCCTCTTTACATTTCCTCTTTTTGAAGTCCCAGTCTCTAGTTTTCCAAAATGTTCCACGACGGCTGCTAGCCTCTGCCACTCGGGCTGAATGAGTTTCGATTGGCCAATCTGCCCTTCAAGATGACTGCGCCTACTTGTAATTCCTGAACTTTTTTAAGGAAAGTTTAGTCCCCTTGAGGACAAACTGTGAGAAGGAGGTGAATTGATGCGAAGCCACTATATCTGGCTTTATGAAAAAACTTAACCCAGTGCCATAACAATAACTATATGGGCCTTGACATTTAAGCGAATGTGATTGGCTGAAGTTAATTCCCATCTCCTCCCCCCTGGAGACAAGGCAGGAAGTGAGGTCGCTGATGTGACTGGAGTCGTGCTTATTTTATGAATAGACCTACTTCCTATTTCATGCTGTGGCTGCCCAGGTTACCCATGGGTTGCACACCCACACACTGAAGATACATTCTGTACAGTACATCACACACACATACATCCACATGTACACAAAATAATGTACCGCACACACAAATATAATGCTCTTGTAACACATAAGTGCTTTTGTTAAACACACACACATACACACACTCACTCTCCTGGCTCTGCCCTGGGGTTAACTGTTTCTGATGTATTGGAGGCCTGGGCCCCTGCCAGCCGAGGAGAACGAGCTGTGAGCACAGCGTGAGGTGTGTGAGCCCCTGCCGGGTCAGTTGGTCGGTCGGTCAGTCAGTCAGTCGGTCAGAACGCAGCACAGCCTTCATACCACTGACCTTTTTCGGACGTGGTTGCCATCGCTGCTCGCACTGTCCCAGTCTCCGTAGGACACAGCTTAACCAGTACCAGAAAATGCCAGTATTTTCTTGTTCTTTTCCAATTGGCCAACGTTTTGAACTTTTGAGTTCTTGCCTCGCCAAGTAGAGATAAAGCTGCAGTTCCAGCCTTGGGGAGATAGCTGGACAGCAATCCCACCCCCCGCTCCCCTCGTCAAAGCTCAGCTCCGGTCACACTCACAGCCAACACACACGCATACACTTACGAACACACACACACACAAACGCACACACACACTCACACACAGACACACACTGAACCAAACTCAGCACCACCACAAAGGAGTTAAATGTTTTTTTTTTAAGGCTTCACCCTTTGTGTTTTTACCATGTCCCGAAGCTTGGGAGAAAGCTTGGATCTATGCCGGAGGACCAAAGCAGAGGGGAGTCGAGCTTTGGTCAGTGGGTTAGTGGTACTAGCAGTGGAAGAAAGCTAGGGCCTCTGTCTGAGAGGGGGAAACAGATAGGAGTTAAACTTTGTACATTTTGAACGTTCTCCTTACAGACTTAGGATTGTGTTCTCTGTAGAAGAAAGAGTGCGGCCGTGGGAGACCATATTGGATGCGAGGAGAAGAGGAGCAGGAAGAGGAGGAGGAGGAGGAGAATGGAAGAGAAGGGGGCTTTGGAAGGCTTGTACGTGCGAGCTATGCCCCGCAGCAAAAGCATTTGCTATTTACCCTCAGAGGTTTGTGTCAGCAAACACTGGAAGGTTAGAATTGGAGCTGGCTTTGCCTCCCCTTCCCCCCCACTGCCCGCTGCCCACTCACTGAGACCAAAGTAAATAGCACAGGCAGCTCTGGGAAAAAGGATTCGGGGATTATGAATTCGTATGTGATTCTGAATAACGGGGGCCTGCTGTCAAGTTCTTTTGAATTTCAAATTGAACCTTGCTCTCTAAGGGTGAGACTTTTGCTCTGGTTTAAATCCAGCCTAAAGTGTGAATCAGGATAATATTTTTTTTTGCTTTGTAAGCCTTAATTTTGGAGAAAAGGGCATTATTTTTGTGCTCAGTTTCACTAAGTGACAGTAATGATTACCTGGATAGAATGCGCCTTCGTGCATAAGTGCAAAATGTACCGTTTGAAAATCGCATGGTTAATCTAATTATTTTATTCTATTTTAAGAAATTGCAAGGCTAGTGAATCTTAGTCTGCATGCATATGCATGTGTGAAAGTATGTTTTTGAACAGGGAAAGAAAGAGACCAAAAGAGAGAGAGATTAAGAGAGAGAGAGAGAGAGAGAGAGAGAGAGAGAGAGAGAGAGAGAGAGAGAGAATGAGCAAAAGAAAGAATGCGTGAGTGTGTGAGAGAGAACACACAGATGGACAGAACCACAGCTACGAGGGAAAGAAAGAGTGAGAGAGAGAAAATGTCACTTTATTCGAAGTGAGACTAGACACATTTTTCGGGAACAGAATAGTATAATAATATTTACAGATTCATGACAAACACCCTCTCCCTCTGACCACCGTGGCTGTCTGTTTCAGAGGCACAACAGGTGGTTTTGTGCCGAGAAACTAACAGTGTGGGTTTCTTTCACCTTACAGTCACTACTTTGAATGGCAGGCATCATATTTTCATCTCTTTGGGGAGGGGCTGGCAGTTTGCTACATACGTCTGCTACGTAAGTCAAGGAGAATCTTACCTCCCTTAGTTAGCATGGACACTCCATGTAATGCATTATGTGTCCTGTCTCTAATGCAATACGCCACCATTTGCTTTGGGTTACATTTGTTTTCATTTGGTTTTGAGAGTAAGAGAATGGTGAGTGAATAGACAAAATGTCTTCTCTGTTCCACTCGTCTGCCATTCGTCCATTGTCTCCTTTCCACTCGACTACCATTAGGGAATGCGTGTTGATGGCTAGCCTAATGTTCACATTAGCAGGACCTCCTGGAGGTGTTATCTAGACAGAGAAGAAGAAATATGGAGTAAGAGAGTGGGGTGAATGACTGACTAACTGGTACACTGGCTGTCTGACTGGCTAGGTGGCTAGTCGCATAGCTATATGGATGGCAGACCGACTAGCTGATTGGCTAGTTGGATGTCTGTGTGGCTGGCTAGCTAATTGATTGGCTGACCAACTGGCTAAATGGCTGGTTAGGTAGTCGGTTTGCTGTGTGGCCGGCTGACTGACTGGCTGACTGTTTGGTTGACTGACTGACTGACTGACTGACTGACTGACTGATTGGTTGGCTAGTTGGTTGCATGCAAAGCTTATGAGCTGACTAACTTGTTTACTCTTGACTGGAAACTGACTGACTGACTGGGTGACTGTGGTTGACTGAGTGGCTGTATGGCTGACTGGGTGGCTGACTGAATGATCGAAGACTGACTGACTCACTGACTGACTGACTGGAGACTGACAGACTGACTGGCTAGTCGGGTTGCTGTGTAGCTTTGTAGATGGGTGGCTGTATGGCTGACTGGGTGGCTGACTGAATGATCGAAGACTGACTGACTGACTGACTGACTGGAGACTGACAGACTGACGGGCTAGTCGGGTAGCTGCCTGGCCAGCTGGGTGACTGTCCAGTCCGTTGGCATTCAGGCTGGACCGTTCATCGGTCTCGTGTCTCCTCCCTCGGGGAGCGGTGTAATAATCGCGTCTCCATGGCGACCGTAATTGAAGTGTATTCTGATTGGAGCGAGGGGCCCACACGGTTCCATCTCTTGTGAGTGGCTGAAAGAGGGGCGTCCATCACCATCAGACTCTGCTCCCATGGATGACACTCGAGGGCGGCCGGCCTCACAGACTGAGCTGATGATGATGATGGTGATGATGATGATGCTGCTGCTGCTGTCGCTTTTGTATTCCGTCGTTCCAAGTGGCCTGTTCCACCGCGACCCTCCAAATGAAAGGGTGAACACTGCTGCCTCCTTCCATTGCACTCACAATCCCTCCTTTTGTTTTCTACCTGATGTGATAGCTTTTATTTTCTTTTTTTCTTTCTATTTATTACAATGGAGGCGATTATAAGAGTGAGAATTGTGAAAGCCTATTCATAGCCTGTTACCAAAGTGAATAATTCTTGTTTTTTTGTCTTTGCTTTTGGCTGTGAGAGCATTTAAACAATTGACAGGTGACTGAATAGGAGACAGCAAGAAACCAAACACTGTGAATGTCAGAGATGATTTATTTATATATTTCACAGTTTCCTGACAGTCATAACATGTAGGGATGGCATGATACAGATGGTGCCGGTTAGTACTAAACACACACAACTTCTTCTGTACATACATAGGTACCTAGTCTTCCACTTGCTTGGTTTCAATTTGAAGATGTGAACACAATGTGAACTTGGGGAGCTTGGCTTTTGTTGTCATTGTTCGTGAACATTTCCCCAATTAACTTGATGTTGTTGTTGATTTTAGATCTAATCACTCAGCTGCACACATTATATTACTGTTAAATAATCTACGTGTCTATTGATTTAAATACATAATTTGTCATGTGCTGTCAATAAAAAAAATATCTTGTCAAAGTAAATAAATGAGTCCTTAGAATGAAGTGCAGATAATAGCTCAGAGGCTTGGGTTGCCAAAAGAATTAGATGGCCTTTTAATATATCATTCCAGCTACTGTCGTGAATGAGAAACTAGACCATAAGAGTTCATGTTAGTTCACTATGATACTACATTGGGAAGCTACATATGTGAAACCATACTGTATGCATTCCATGTGGATTTGATGTGTCCTTATGGATTCCATGTTCATTTGAATAGGGTATGAGGGAATAAAGCCTGCTGACTTTATTCACCCTATATTAATAACTTATTATGATGCATAGTCATCATCGTAGTAATTATCCTGGCAATAATCAGTAAAAGCAACATTTTTGAAGGGGTATTGGAAGTTGTAAGAAAAACATCAAATAAAATAAAAGTACCCTAATGAGCAAGCAGAAACATATTTTAACCTTCTTTTTTGTTGGGTAATTTGACTTTTTGTCATAATTTGTTGCATCATCACCCACATCATGCCCCCAAGGAAAAGCTCTTAACAGAACATAATGCACTCGACTCACCGCCACCTGGAGGATTTGTCTCCTGAGAACCCCCCTACTCTCACACAGACGTCTCCCTCAATCAAACCCAAAGGGAAGTTTAACAACCGCAGGGGCCTTAAAGCGTCTGGCTGTGACGGTTTCAAAGGGACTTGCAGCTCCCTGATGTGTGCCATCGTCGTCGTCGTCGCGCCCCCCCCCCCCGCCCCCGCGGAAGAGCACGGACTGCCCTGTGATGTGTTCCGTCTGAAGCTTCTCTGTGTCACACGCACTGGGACGGTCGCCAGAGTGTTTCACAGATTGGACTTCGTTAAAATCACAGAGGATTTGGGACGGGGATCAGAGACCCTTCCTCTCTCTCGCTGCTGCTACTCCTCCTCCGCACTCTCTCACTTTCCATTTCTTTATTTTTCTCCCTTGCTCTCTTTTTCAATTTCTCTATTTCTATTTTTCCCTCTCACTCTCTCTCTCTCTCTGTCTCTCTTTCTCTCTCTCTCTCTCTCTCTCTCTCTCTCTTTCTATCTTTCACTTTCAGTTTTTTTCAATCTTTTGACAGGCTGAGCTTGTGTCCCGACGGCAAAGATTAAATATAAAGGATTAAAATAAATAAATAAAGCGAGCAGGGAAAATGGTGAAAGTTATCTTATTAAAACTTGAAAGGGGGATGCAGCAGAAAGAAGGAGACGGGGAGGGGCTAAACATTAAGGCTGCTGGCGGTCGGGAAGGTTATGGGGTAATGTTGAGGTGATATCAACCAACCTACTGAAATACTGGTCTGGTTGTGTGTGTGTGTGTGAGAGTGTGTGTTTATGTTTGTGTGTGTTTATGAGTTTGTATGTGTCTGTGTGTGTGTTTATGTGTGTGTGTGTGTGTGTGTGTGTGTGTTTGTATGTGTGTGTATGTTTGTGTGTGTTTATGAGTGTGTTGGTGTGTTTATGCGTGCGTGTGTGTATGTTTGTGTGTGTTTGTGTGTGTGTGTGTGTGTGTGTTTATGTTTGTGTGTGTGTGTGTGTGTACGTGTATGTTTGTGTGTGTGTGTGTGTGTGTGTGTGCGTATGTTTGTGTGTGTCCGTGTTTATGAGTGTGTGTGTTTGTGTGTGTGTTTGTGTTTATATGTGTGTGTTTGTGTGTGTTTATTACTGTGTGTGTGTGTGTGTGTGTGTATGTTTGCGTGTGTGTGTGGGTGGGTGTGTGTTAGGCGAGTGAGCTTGGCCTCGACTGCGTTGTTTGACATTGATACCACGTCTCAGACATCTTAATGATCTCGTTCCCACAACGTATTCATGTCGGCCTGACCAGTAAGTAACCTTGGAGATGCACAGGAAGGGAGATGGGGGATCAGACCTGGGTTTTGTGGCAGGTGTGTGGGGGTTCAGGTATTTTTTTTTACATCAAGTCGTTGGCGGTGAGATTTCCATGTAAATGAGTGTTTGTTTAGTCTACCAGGAGGCCACAGAGGGGTGGAGGTGGAGGAAGTGATCAACGCTAGCCCTGGATGCAGAGTGGCAGTGGAGCAGAGGAGAAGCGAACCAAATAGCGCTGGTTTGTAAAATATACAGCAGGATGATATCCTCCTGTTAAATGATACAGGAGGCAGTCAGTGTGAAGGTGCTCCACTCACCTCCAATCAGAGGGTTTTTGTCTCGCACCGAGGAATAGAGAGAGAGAGAGAGAGAGAGAGAGAGAGAGAGAGAGAGAGAGAGAGAGAGAAAGAAAGGGAGGATGCACGATGCAGAGGTAAAAGTAAGTGGAAACGAAAAACAAATAGAGGGAAGAATATCTTTAGACATGGTAAAAAAAAAAGAAGTGATGCTTGAAGAAAATAAAATGCAGACAGACAGCCATAGGAATAGCTGATAGATACATGTGCAACGTTTCCCTTATGATTGTTGGGCCTGTCAATCAACAGAGCTGTGAGGGTCGGAGCTGTCTGGAGGTGGAACGATGTCGAGAGTGCGGTATGACCTGGGTCACTAAGCAAGCTTCTTAGCACGCCGCAAATAATCACATCTCCTTCACCACCACCCTCCCTCCTAATGAAATCTCTACGTCCCTGTAACGCGGTCCAAATAATCACATCTTCTTCGCCAGCACCCTCCCTCCTAATGAAATCTCTATGTCCCTGTAACGCGGTCCAAATAATCACATCTCCTTCACCCCCACCCTCCCTCTCAATGAAATCTCTACGTCCCTGTAACTCGGTCCAAATAATCACATCTCCTTCACCCCCACCCTCCCTCCTAATGAAATCTCTACGTCCCTGTAACGCGGTCAAATAATCACATCTCCTTCACCAGCACC
>JAVQIZ010144325.1:0-22219 GCA_036023535.2 Galaxias brevipinnis | reverse complement strand
CCTACCAACACACAGCAGTCAGGAAGGCTCCGTGTGCAGGGCGCGGTTAGCGATGTTGAGGTGCATTTCATAAGCTACCCAGGAGAGGTTTTGTTTTCTTCTTTTAATTAGACAAAGTGGGTTAAATAAGCTATTGTGAACAGGCCAAAAATTACAACATCAATTAAAAAGCCAAAATCCCCAAAATGTCCACTCCACAGTGTGATATAAAACTGTTGCTTCACCCCAAAAAATGAATCTGATCAATGATTACACTTAGCCTGAGATTGTGGAGGCATAATAGCATAATCCCTCAGCTCTCTTGAGACAGCCAAGCAAGCCCACACTATGAGCCAGTGCCGGATGCGCTGTGGCATGGCACTGGCGTGTGTGTAGCGTGTCCCTTACTCTTCTCCAGCTCGTTGATGCGCTCCACCAGGGCGCTGAGCGTGCTCTCGGTGCGCTGGCGATGGGCCGCCGTCTCGTTGTACAGCTGACTCTTCTCCTCCTCCAGCTCGGCCACTTTCCTCAGCAGCTGGCCCTCCAGGTTCCCCAGCCGCTGCTTCAGCAGCTCCCGCAGCTCCGCGGGGAAGGAGGCCGCCAGGGCCGACACGTTAGGGCTGCCCCCTCCACCTCCATCTCCACCACCACCACCACCGGGCTGCAACTGCTGCTGCTGCTGGGGATCGGGGGAGAGAGAGAGAGACATAGTGGGTGGTAAATACAGTGACATTATCAGAGAGAGAGAGAGAGAGAGAGAGAGAGAGAGAGAGCAAAACCTGACATGAAGACAGGAGGAGATGTTGGGGGAGTAAGAGCGGAGACGGACAGACAGACGGACCGACATAGCTAAATGTAGAGAGGCAGACACAGCCAAACACATGGAGACACCCACAGAAGTTAAAGGATGGAGAGAAGGAGAGAGGAGGGGAGAAAGTGACAGACGGAGAGAGAGTGAGACTGAGCGAGCCAAGCAGAGATATAAAAGAGTTAATCCGATGTAGCCGTCAGACCTAGATTTTGACACACAAAAACAACAAGTAAAAACCGTCTTTTGGGGTCAGACGTGACTTTTCTCAGTGTGGGTTTTCAACACGGCCTTGGTGAAATGAAGCCACCGTGTCCTCGCCGGAAATGGACTTGGTGACCTGCCAACGTTTCACAGGGCTGCATTGATATCCGTTCGAGCGCTATTCAATTGATCGATTGATTGATGTTGTTTGGTGGAACCAATTAAATCGTCCAAGACGTGCAAACTCCACCTGACCCCTAAAGGCTCGAGATGGACTGAGTCAAATGGACCCCACCACCCCCACCACCCCCGGTGTAAACCTCAGATCCTTCACCAGGGCATGATTAGTTTGCATATGGCTTTAGGGGCTTCCAAGCCCCCGAGGCTGCTCTACTATGAGTGACATTGATCTTGCCCAGGCTATTAAGTAAAAGAGGTCCAGATCGATGGGGACTTGATTAAAGAGCACCGTGTACGCTCTCTATATCATCACAGCTGCAATATATTTCTGATTTGATTGAATCATTAGAGTTTTCAATCGAGAATGAATCGTGATGGTGGAGCGAGGAGCAGGAGACAACTGTAGAGAGAGAGAGAGAGAGAGAGAGAGAGAGAGAGAGAGAGAGAGAGAAAGAGAGAGAGAGAGAGAGAAAGAGAGAGCAGCTACAGCAGATATTGCATTAATATAATTGATTATGTATATGCTGCAGGGATGTGCTAATGCTGTGATGCAAAGCTCTGTTGACCTACAGCTCATTTCAAATAACACTAGAGAGGAGAATGTGTCCTCTGTCATAGCACAGGTATATAACAGTGGAATCAGCACAGGTATATAACAGTGGAATCAGCACAGGTATATAACGATGGAATCAGCACAGGTATATAACGATGGAATCAGCACAGGTATGTAACGATGGAATCGGCACAGGTATATAACGATGGAATCGGCACAGGTATATAACGATGGAATCAGCACAGGTATATAACCATGGAATCAGCACAGGTCTATAACGATGGAATCAGTGCAGGTATATAACAATGGAATCAGTGCAGGTCCATTAACGTGGAATTCTAAATCCACACGGTTGTAAACAGACCAGGTCTTAGTGTTGGATTGAGTAAAGCTTGGATGTCACCGGGCATGTCACAGTGCTCCAAGCCTAATCATTACTACACAATCTGGCAACATGTATGTCACAGTGCTCCAAGCCTAATCAGTACTACACAATCTGGCTATATGTATGTCACAGTGCTCCAAGCCTAATCAGTACTACACAATCGGGCTATATGTATGTCACAGTGCTCCAAGCCTAATCAGAACTACACGATCTGGCAACATGTATGTCACAGTGCTACAAGCCTAATCAGTACTACACAATCTGGCAACATGTTACACCCTCAATTCATGGTGGGATATGAAAGTACAAGATGCATTTTATAACATGGATGCATAGTCTAATTGAATAAGTATACATGCATAATATGGTTGTATGGGATACGCAGCATATTAATTAAGGAAAACTACATGCACATTGCTTCCTGAGGGCCTGTGACACTGCTGGAAAAAGTTGGACTGGCTAATTCTTTAATCATGGCTTTATATTGAATTGTCTGCGGATTTAGTTATTCTGTAATGATTCTGACATGCTTATTACCACATCACCCTGTCAGTGCAGGAGGCTTTGCTGGGGCTCCTGCAGTGCACCAAAGCATAATCAGTCACGTGTGTTGGTTGATGCTCAACACAACAGTATGATTGCTTAGTGTATGTTGGTGCTAAAGACCATAACATATATTTGGACTTATGCATGACACAGGAGATGGTGCAAACTGATGGTGGATTTGTAGTTTGGGGGGCCGTTTGGGAAATTGTAATGGATGAGATTACAATGAGATAAATTACAATATTTAAGTTACAAAAATATTTATAATATCGTTTTAGTATATTAGCTATTTATGCACACTTAATTTACACACCTAAGAGCATCGTTCCCGATTACCAAGTTCCCCGCACAAACGTTTACACGTGTGGACACAATCTCACCTCCAAACTCTCCAGCCGCCCCTTCAAACTCTGCATGGTCTTCCCCAGCTGGTCGATGGTCTCGCTGGGGTCGCGGGGCAGGTCACCCATGGTGTTCTTGCTGTGCTCCTTTCTTCTAGAGCCCTGACCCCGAGACCTGCTCTGAGACGAATCGTCAGCCGCTGCCTCGCATCGCGCTAGTTTGGAGTTGAGCTCCTTGATTGTGCCCTGCTGGCTGATGATAGTCTCCTTTTGTTGCAGAATGGTCTCCCGGAGTTGGATGATATGGTTTCGCAGCTCGTCCTCCACGGGGCTGGTGCTCTGGACGCTGTTCGACCCGAGCGGGCAGCCAGGGTCCGCGCCCGGGGGGATTGCGTTGCAAACAAAGCGGCTACCTGTCGCATCGTTGGCAGCGCGCACAGTGCGTTCAGTTGCAAAGTATAGAAGTCCAACAATTAATGCAAGCATACCGACGGCAAAGTAAAAGGTTCTTCTAGGCTACTGAAAAGCTATCCAAAAAGACGCACAGCTCTGTACTTGCTCTGTAGTAAAGGCAATCAAAGAAACATACTCTTTCGCCTTCAATAATACTACTAATAATAAAAAGAAATCATGGGATGGTGGACATTTTGCTCGACTTGGAAATTCCTACAAATCTTCGGTAAAAGTTTTCAAAATCTCTTTTAATACCATTTATTTCAACCGCTTACCAACAGGTAAAATAAAAATCCTCGCAAGAAAAATAATAGCATGCTTGGTGGATTTATAATAAAACCCGACTCACTTTATAAACATAAAAAATAAAGACTGGAGTTGTTCACAGTAAAATAACTAATCCGTTATATGCTTATATAATAGAGAAAAAAGTATCCGTCGGTTGCAAGGAAAACCTTGTCACTCCGCAGGTTTGTCAGTGAGTGGTGCTGAAAAGACATCTCCAGCGCTTGGGCAGATTAATATAGGGTGCGCGCGCTGGCGCTTCCGCTCATCATCTGTTCGCTTGGGATGACTGAAACTCGTACGACGTCATCATCAGTTCGCATCATATAGCTTTCATTATTTGCTTATCACTCACTGCCGATCTGTTTTGATCGAATATTCATGATTAGAAGTTGCTCAGCGTGAACAAAATTCCCATCGAAATTACTTTCGGATATGTTCAAAATAGAGTGGGTTTGGCTTGGCTTCTGCTTTGACAACATAGGGTTCTCAAAAATAAAGCACTGTCTGATTGGACTTATTTCCACTGACTTGACGATGTTTACATTGTTTTCTGGCTGCGTGTGGATCAGTAGCCTGCTTAAGTTCCCCCTGAATGTGTGTTGGCAGCCTAGCTGTGGCATGTGCCTCTGAACTAATCCTCTATGTATCCACCAATGCCCCTGTAGTCTGGGAAGTGGAGGGCCATAAGCTACTTTTGGAATTATGGGCACAAAGCTGTGGCAACATGTGCAAGCAGAAAGGCCATTGGCTAATGCTAATGCTTGGAATCTCACAGACAGTCCTTGCCTGCCCTATCACCACTGGGTTCCCAAAGATTCCAAAGGTTTATTTTTTCTTCTTTGTTTATCACTTTGAAGTATCCCTTCAATGGAATGTTCGTTGTCAAAACTCCATACTAATATCATGCTAATACTTTTTTGAAGTCCCTGAGTCATTCACAACCGAAAGTCAGACAGTACAGTACTGCTTGGGCCGAAAAACACTACTCAAAACAATCACCTATTAAATCAAAAAAAAATTTCATGCGAGAGAACAGAAGCTAAAGGTCAGCTGGCTTGCAGTGTGGCAGTAGTGCGCACTCAGCGTCCCTGCCACCGAGTTCTAAGGCAGAGGGCGGCCAATGTCTTTGACGAGGTCACCCTGTAAAATGCACTTTCCGGAGCGACAAAGCACAGCAGTGGGGTGCCGAGGGAATAGCATTATCACCGCCATAAACCTTATCTCCGCTCCTGGAGAGAGGCATTAGGATGGAGGTGAGTGAGGTGGGAAGTGTTGAGAGAGTCAACTTGCCCGGCAAAGATGACAGCTTCCACTTCAAAGTGGATCGACTTCATTTTTGTTCTTTCTCTTTCATGTTAAGTGGTGACAGTTGGAGCGAAGTTACTCTAAATTACAAATACCTTTTTTTTTTCGGGGCGGACACGCCTTGCAAGCACGCCCACTTCTTCTGTTCTACTAGAGGATCAAAGGGCTTACTTTCTTACCTTGGAATGAAGATGTGGCTTGTAGACCTTATTCCAGGAGTCTGGATGAGGATTAATCCTTACTACTAATATTCTTCTTATTGAGCTGTACTGAATGCATGTGTATTGGACTTTATAGTATGAACCTGTCTGATGAAGCTACAACTGGCGAGACAAAGTGTAAAGATTTATAATTAACAAACACATTTTCTTCTTCTTCCTCGGCTTCTTCTCGTTATCCTTTTTCATTTCCTACTTCTTCTTGCTTGTACTTCCTCACCTAATTAAAATGCGTCCTCACATCTTATGATTCTCCCTCCGTCGATGACAGCTGCGTCCCCTAAAGCTCCGGCCACATGGAGCTCAATGACTGGATCACACTTCGTCACGGTGACACCGCATGATCCAGTCACCCAACCTGTTGGTCGTCCACTCGGCCAGCCAACCAGCCAGTCATACACTGTCCAAATGGCAGTTAGTGTGACACAGCTCCTCCTGTGCCCCCCCTCCCTATCATCCCTGGCTCCGTCCATCCCTCTGTCCATCCCTCCGTCCCATCCCTCTGTCCCATCCTGCTCTTCAAAAACCTGTTAGCCATTTCAGGGCCCGCAGCGCTTTGTCTCAGTGTCCAGCTGAGCTTTCAGAGCCAACTGCTCTCTAGCACACACACACACACACACACACACACAAACACAAACACAATGACACAGAGGAAGAGACACACACCAACAAAACACCTGCACACAAAATACACACAGATAGTCAGAAAGGTGAAAACACGCATCCACAAAAAGCAAACAATCTAACACCTGCAAAGAACAAAAAAAAGACTATGTCAAAACTCGATTGTCAGACTTCAAAAGCAACACTATCGTACTTCAGCTCACTTTGCAACCAAGGAGGAGGAGGAGAAGGAGGAGGAAGAGGAGAGACATGGCTCTTTAGCTGTGACACTGAGAACAGTGGGTGACACACACATGCTGCTGGGCCAGCTAATTATTTGGCTGCGTGCACATCAATCAAAGCCTTTCATGCCAGCTTCACGTTGGGTGGGGAGGACAGCTGCGCGTGGAAGCCATCACATTGATTCTTTTTAGCAAGCCAATTGTCCATTTTGATCTGGGGGGGGGGGGCATCGAAGCGGACATAGACCTATCCTGAGTCAAAGGGGCATGGCATGGCGTTTTCACTCGGAAATTGTGAAGAGGCACGCACTCGTACTTTGATGTCCGTCGCTGCAGTGGAGGCCGCTCGAGAGAAGGACAGGCAATGGCCCTGCTCCCCGTAGCCCTGCTCCCCATAGCCCTGCTCCCCATAGCCCTGCTCCCCATAGCCCTGCTCCCCTTAGCCCTGCTCCCCATAGCCCTGCTCCCAGTAGCCCTGCTCCCCTTAGCCCTGCTCCCCATGGCCCTGTGTGGTGGCCTTTGATCCTCTGGATTCAAACACCTCATCACTATGGTGACCCTCCAAAAGCATGATCAAACATGACGTTCTGTTGAACTTATGATGTGTCTTCTAGTCCTTCATAGACCATGTGTCTCATATTCCTTCATAGGCCATGTGTCTCATATTCCTTCATAGACCATGTGTCTCATATACCTTCATAGACCATGTGTATCATATTCCTTCATAGACCATGTATCTCATAATTCTTCATAGGCCATGTGTCTCATATTCCTTCATAGGCCATGTGTCTCATATTCCTTCATAGACCATGTGTCTCATATTCCCTCATAGGCATGCGGCCTCATCGTGGCTCTTTTACAGCCAGAGTCCAGTTTGTGGCGTTGTCCCTTGCTTGTGGCAGCATGAAGCGTTCTCGGGGCTCAGCCCATAATTGTAAACAAACTAGTGAGTCCTCGTCGTGGCATTATGTAATGCCCATGCTGCCACCAGCTTGGCAAAGGAATAGCCAGCCCACACACACCCCATGGACAACCATCAGTGCCTGGCTTCAGCACAGGGGAACGTGTGTGTGTGTGTGTGTGTGTGTGTGTGTGTGTGTGTATATATATACATGTACCAGGTGTATATATGTTCGAGGAGCATATGCATTGGGTGTACCTATGTATGCACATACTTTATCTACCTGATAATGTTAGCTGAACCCGGCCCAGTATCACCACAGTGTTTCTGCATCGTCAGTCAGCAGCACACTGTGTGGTTTCCAGAGATGAAGGTGGAAGATAGAGAACACTTTTCACACTGTGGATTCATACAAATCCCTCCTTTCCTGAACTAGCAGCAATATGTCCCTGACTGGGCCTGTTCTAGTCCTGCCTGCGGTAAAGTATAGGAAACAACCCCCCGAAAACAAGCTTGCTACCGTGACATTTAGACACCAAGAAAGCAATCAACTCCTGGGCACACTTCCCTGCTCTTTTTCCACTGGAGGTAAAACATTGGATTCAAGTTGTGCTCTCTGGTTTGCTTCAGGGCTCTTTTGGAGCAGTTGCTTGCGCTTTTCATGATTTAAGGGTTTCTTATTGCACATACTTTGGAAATTGTTGGCACGTATTCTATTTTGAAGTTTACCTATGCCAAAGTAACTCCGACCTTGTCTTAAGAGAGTGAAGAAAGCTGTGGGGTCGTGCGTGGATCCAGCAGATGTCAATACAAAGACATTCCTCGTCTCTTCTGCTTCACAGCTAAGTCTTCCTTTCTACTGTAACTGAAAACAAAAGGCCTTTTCATTTTCAGTCCACCTTTTTATTGAGAAAGGGGACTTTCATTTGGAAAACCCAGAGATGGAATGCTCTTGCGGATCGCTTTCAGCCGTTGAAGCAAATTCACAAACCATTCTTGTTCTAACGAAATGAGTGATCAATAATACATTCTCGCTCAATGCATTGGGTCATTGCTGTGCAAAGTAAGTATGCGTTCATATCAGAAAGAAAAACACCACTCCCCTGCCATCGGAACAAAACATGCAGCAAAATCCTTTCCATGAATGTTGCATCTGAAATCTGCAATAGACAGCTTTATAATACGTTGCGTAATGTCCTCACTTCATATTGGGCAATAGAAGCGTCTCTCTTTATATTGAGCAATGTGATGGCTACTGTGATGCATACAATTGTAGACAGTAGAACGATAGATAAAAAAAATCCATCCATCCATCCATCCATTATTTATCCATTGATCTTTTATCCATCCATCACTTATCCATCGATCCATCCATCTATCCATGACGATGATAATGAGGCAGCTCCCAAATGGTCTTGCTGCTCCACTACAATAAGCGCGGCTGTGCCTCCAGCCTGCCAGGACTTTTGTGCGTTTCATTACAACCACGCCGAGGGGGACAGGGCCAGTCGAGAGGCCCAGCTGTCACAGGCTCTGGCTGGGCTGCTGCATGGAGGGAGGCTGGAGGTGGGCCCTGGAAGGACCAGGCAGACTCAGGAGGGTTGGAGGGGGGCAGGAACAAAAGCCCTGCTGGTTCCACAGTACGGGTCAAAGCAGCTCTGTTGCCAGTCTGGAGCCTGTCTGTCTATTTGCCTCCATGGGATTTGTGTGGCCAAGAGGAGGGTCCCAGCAGCTGTACTGGCAAAGAGGGAGAGCCCAGCAGCTGTACTGGCAAAGAGGGAGAGCCCAGCAGCATGCTCCACTAACTAAGCAACGCCGAGCGTAGGCTGTCGCAAAGCGCCACGGCAACGTCTCAGAGCAGCTTGGTAGCAAAAGTAGGTATGAGGTGGGCATCGCTTGCAGAGGATCGCAAGTGCGCACCTCCAATATCCCAGCCACGCGCTACGAACAGCCGCGCTAACGTCAGCGGGGGAGGTGTTGATTAGAGGTGCAGAGGACTAGTGGCATTCGCTCTGGGCTACTTCATCTTCTCTGGGTGTTATAGTTCACATCATTTTTGCAGGACATGGACGAACACAGGCGGAAACCCAGCGCACACCAATGTCTCTTTGTGTGAAGGAGCTGTCCAGGGTGCTGAAACGCCTCAGACATCTCTCCTTGCACATTTATTTGAGTGCCTTGTGCAATTTGAACTACGTTCCCATGCACATACCATGCATCATTTAGAGCGGTCTGTTTTTTAAAATTTTGATGGGGTTTAATGAATTTCATGTTCTCAAATCATTAAGAACAGCGTGAGGACCCACCCGGCTGTATTTCCACCAAATCAGCCACGTTTTCTCCTCTAAATGTCACACTGCCTGCTGCCACAGGATTTCAGATGTCGTGGAGAATCATCCCTTTTTAATGGGTTGCTTAGCCTGACAGCACCAGACACCTCGTCAGTCACATGCATTATTCAAACAACAAGGGAGGAGCAGCCCTTTCTCTCCCCTTTTGAAAAAGTTTACTCTGGCCCTCTTCCCAAACACATTTTCACAACCTCCTCTAAATGACGGAGCCAAGTCGGCTGGTAAATGATGTCTCTCCGGGACCGAGTTCTGGGCTCAGGAAGAAGCCCAGAGTGCCACGTCAAGTCCAACATCTTGCGGGTGTGTTGGGCAGAGGGCGGCTCACCCTGGACTGCCGCTCAGGCCCCCCCCCGTCCCCCCCCGTCCCCCCCCCCCCCAGAGAAACTGTGTCCATGCCGCCACAGCAAGAGCCGGTCCCACAAACCGGAGTGCAGAGTGCAGTATGGCCGCCCGGAGAAGATGTAGGAAGATGGGTTTATTTCTACTGGCTTTAGCAGAGCCTGTCACCCACCTCCAGGGTTCTCCGCTGTGCAGCCACCAGCACGGCCGAGCGCGGCTGTTCTCGTAGTATAACAGGCTCAGGAGAGCGGCCATTATGCTGAAGGTGAGAGGCTGACACACCAGCAGAACCTGTTCGGACAAACTGTGGTGTCGAGGTGCAGAAAGGTGCCACTTCTTGTCCCGGAGAGAAAGAAATGCTGTGTGTGTGTGTGTCTGTGTGTGTGTCTGTGTGTGTGTGTGTGTGTCTGTGTGTGTGCATGCATGGTTTAAGTTTGAAAATGTTGGACTACAAGTATCACACAGGCTGTGTGTGTGTGTGAAATCTAGTTTGTATGTGCAACTGTATGCATGTTTGTGCACAAAAGAGTTGAGGAGCAAGCTCATGTTTGTGTGTTGTAGTTCTGCTAAACTTTTGGTGTATAGGAGTACTATCAAGCTCACACACACCACGCATGTGTGTGTGTGTGTGTGTGTGTGTGTGTGTGTGTATTTCTGCGTGGGCTTTGCGACAGATTGGCCGCCCCCAGTGTTTCTTCCCACCATGACGAGTGCCGTGCTCCGACAACCTGTTTGCTGCAGAACTTCACACAGCTCCGTGCAAACAGCACCTGTGGAGCTTTCAGGGTAGCCAGCAAGCCAACCACGGCGAGCGTTCTGCATGCCGCCATGCATAATGGCCAAACGGGTTGGCAGAGCCTGGGATGTGTCCCCCTGGCTTTGCATGAATTCTGCTGGATCGATTTGGATAGATCTGCAATCTGTTGCACATCTATCGGTAAACAGTTTCTGTGTTTATTTGGCTCTTATATTCGCCCATTTTTGGAAGCATTATAGTAAAAAGAACATAATTAGGTGTAAAATAAATAAATAATAAATGTTGCTGCCTTTTGCGAGCAGTTCCTT
This sequence comes from Galaxias brevipinnis, assembly GCA_036023535.2. Lineage (NCBI taxonomy): Eukaryota > Metazoa > Chordata > Actinopteri > Galaxiiformes > Galaxiidae > Galaxias > Galaxias brevipinnis. The sequence goes on along the minus strand of JAVQIZ010144325.1, from coordinate 11,458 downwards.
CAAACTCCAACATTCGCTGTGTGGTGTCAAGGTTTATTTCACGTGCAGTAAAGTGTACAGCCTAGTAGATAAAACCAGTGGACTTTCCTCAGCCACTGATCGAACGAGCCACATGTCCTACACTGGCGCAGTCTACCTGACTCTCTCTCCATTGCGGCTGAGTCCCCTGCCAGCAGTTTACTCCCATACTAGAACCTGTCCTGGGCATCATTAGCACTGTCCCTTCCTGGTGTTGTCAGCTCCACTTCCAAGTCCCTGAGGGGCTCCTGTCACCTCTGCATTTCCTCCTCTCTGACTCACACTGCTCTCTCTCTCTCTCTCCCTCTCTCTCTCTCTCTCACTCTCTCTCTCTCTCTCTCTCTGTCTCTCTCTCTCTGTCTCTCTTTCCCTACCCCCCCCCTCTCTTTTTCTCTCTCTGTCTCTCTGTCCCCCTATTTATCTCTCTCTCCCCTTTGTCTCTCTCGCTCTCTCTCTTTCTCCCTCTTTCGCTTGCTCTCTTTCATTCCCCTACCTCTTTCATCTGTGAGCCACGGGACCCCGTCGGGCTCCGGAAGGGTTTGCCCCAGCCCGGTCTTCTGGAGATGCAGCTGTGCCACGTGCAGCGAGCGGGGAGCACACGGCGCCGTCACGCTGACGAGGGTTCCTCCGGCGTGGAGCCTCTCTGCGTGACGTGGGCTGGTGACGTCCGGGGGGTTCTGGGAAGGCGGGGGTTGGATAGCTTTGGGTTGTGTGGGGAGCGTGAGGGAGCGTGAGAGGAGCCAGGTGAGACTGCGGTCTGGTGGATGCTGGGCAGTTGAGGAAGTAACTAGTCTTTGGTTAAGACATCTATTTAAAAAAAAAAAATTAGTCAGACCATCTTCGCTCGTGATTGTGTACTTGTCTACTTTGGGAGCTCAAAGCCCCAAACCCTGTTAAAGGGCAGTTAAAAGTTCTATTTTAATTAGTTGAATGGATTTTCACAGCTCTTCACTCCAGCCACTGAATAGAGTATTTCTGTGAGGATGCTCTCAATTGCCTTGCCGTGCCAGGCCTTGCATTGTGTGCTGCCTGTAGCATTGATTAATCCACCTCGCTACACAGCCACTGCTATGAAAACATCCAGGAAAGCAGACCCAAATAGCCCAGCATGAAACCAGCCGTCGTGATGTTCTATTGCCTATCAGCCACTCTCCCTGGTTAGAACACACAGCAACACTCCGATTTGATATTCTCATCTTAACTTTTCCCGGGGAAACTTTCCCGTCTTCAATGTCCAGCACATCTCCAGGGGTGACTTCTTCTGTAGGTGAGTGGGGATGGCTTTTCAGAATGCTGAACTACCAACAGATGGAGAGGTGGTTTTAGGAATAGAAATACAAATGGTGTGGCCACGGCATCCTCACTCCCTTTTCAGCTACATACTAGGACTGACAATTTTGTTCCTTTGCAGACTCCAGTGAAGCCATTAGCCCGGGGAAGTACAACTCTCTCTCTGTCTCTCTCTCTGTCTCTCTCTCTCTCTCTCTCTCTCTCTCTCTCTCTCTCTCTCTCTCTCTCTCTCTAGGGTTACGGAAAGAGCCTGACTGTATGTTTGGAATGGGGCCCTGTGTGGATAGGGGACTTGAAACTCGCATCTCCAGCGCTATAGCATTCCTTTTGTCCTTTCCCACTGCCTTGCTCGCTGCATCCACATCAAATATTCTTTTATAACTGACTCACAAAGAAGCACAGGGAGAGAGAGAGAGAGAGAGAGAGAGAGAGCGAGAGAGCGAGCTGACCCGTAGTGAGTGCAGACACTTCCATGCACCGGCCTCATTCTCCATGCTATGCACACACACACTAACACACACACACACACACACACACACACACCCGCACGCACGCACGCACACACGCACACACACACAGACGCACACACACACGTTCCAATTCAAAGACTACAATGGAACACAAAGAGATTCTTTCTATCTTTAACGCACACACACACAAACACGGGTTCTCTCTCATGTCCATCGTCTCTCCGTCTATGATGACGTGCACTTCAGCACACCCCTCAGCTCTTTCATGTTGGTCTAAGACCCACCTGTTCCTGCATGCTGGATGATGAGCTAGCTGTACTCCTCTAGCCAAGTGCGTGTGTGTGTGTGTGTGTGTGTGTGTGTGTGTGGGTGTGGGTGTGTGTGTGACATCTCTATTAGTTCTACTTCGTGATGCATAGAGAGTCTCACAGCACTGTTCTCACAGGTGATGTCTGCTTCCATCATGGCCTGTGGCAATTTCCTGCTCACGACCCCCTGGAATTCAAAGAGAGGAATTTATCATTCTTACAGGAACACAACCCCAATCAGCGTCATCTTTGCCTGGGTGGAAGTTGGTGTGGGTCTGTTTGAGTGTGTGGGGGAGACAGACTATGACTTCTTTGTCGAGGGCCGTTGGACGTCATTGTTCTTCCTACACTCCTTGAAGACGACTCAGACGGTGTGTGCAAGGGAAGACCAAATAGAGACACTTCAGCATGACAACCTTATTGATGTTCCGGAACTAAGGAGGCTCTGGATCTCTCACTCTGTGTGTGTGTGTGTGTGTGTGTGTGTGAGAGAGTGAGTGAGTGTGCGCTTGCATGTGTCTATATATATATATATATATATATATATGAGAGAGAAACTGTGTGTAGATAATATACAAGAAAAAAGTGAGAGTGAGGGGGAGAGATGGAATTGTTTGTTTGTGGCCTGCTGTGTTTTGAAGGGACCCTGGAGGATAGACGCATCTCAAGGCTCAAACCCTCTCAGTCTGAGCTGACACACCAAAGCCAGGCGGCCCTCTCCGCTCCTCCGTGTCAGCGTGACCTGATTCTGCAGCCTGCCATTGCGCTCTGCTCTCCCACTCTATTCGTACTGTCCCTTAAAAGAAGTCCCAACGCAACCCCGGAGAAGGTACAGGGGAGAGGCGAGGCGGGCACCGTCGAAGATCGGGCACCAACCTTTGAAAGGTTGACTAAGCCCTTGGCCAAACTGCCGCCTGTGTCAAGCTTCGATCGAATGCGTTGGTTATACAGAGAAACGTGGCGGCCTCTCTAGCACATTCTTTCCACCTCGCTGGAGAGTGACGAACGCTAGCACTAACATAGAGCGTAAAAACAAACACTTTCCAACGAGCACCCCCAACATCCCTCCCCAATTTAAGCTTTGTTGAATTATTAATACACATTGAGACCGGAGGATAGAGGAGGGGTAGAGTGAGACGAGCAGAGAGAAATAGGGAGCGAGAGAAAGAACGAAACCTTCAAAAAGAAAGGAGCAGGTACACGGAGGGAAAAGAGGAGTGATGGAGGCGAAGGATAAAAGGCCAAGAGGGGAAAGAAAGCGAGAGAACGAGTAAAGCAACAACAAGAAGAGGAAAAGAGACGAGGAAAGGGTTGTGTAGAGAGCGAGAGCGAGAGAGAGAGAGAGACAGAGAAAGAAAGAGAAAGGGAAAGAAAGAGAGAGAGAGAGATAGAAAAGAAGAGACTCCGATCCCAGTTGTGCTCATTCAACCAATTTAGCCCCGAAATGTTTCTTTGAAACGTTTTCTATTTTTTCCCCCCGTCTCTGTCTTGCTGTGCTTGCGCAGTGGGGAAGTTATACTCTGTGCCACCCATACCTGAAGCCAGGAGCTAGCTAAGCTCCCAGTGAATTATTAAGGGCCAGCTACTTCTCTGCACTTGGCTCAACACTTTTCAAACATTTATTGGAGCCCTAACTCTGTCCAATGCCTCACCTGGGTCCTTGTCTCTACAGAAATGAGAGGTCTCCCTTTAATGCCTCCCCTCTCTTTCCTTTACCTTTGAACCACTGTAGTCCCCGCTCCGTGCACGCCCTGCCGGTCTCTCTGCTGCTCTCCCCCACTGTCCTAGCACAGCTCCCGTCATCTATTAATTAAAGAAAGAAAAAAGACACGTTCCAGGGAGCACCATTTCTATCCACTGTGACCGAGTACATTTGTTACCCCAGAGTTGGCTTGAGTCCTGAGCGTTGTACATCCAGTCCATGTCTCCAGACAAACACGTTGGGGCCGGAGCGTCTGAGGCCTTTGACTGGAACGAGAGAAATAGCACACTCTCCAGCATGTGCCCAATGTGTAACCAGGGATTTGGAGTATGTAAACACTGTGGCTGTCAAATGTTATGAGCACGGCTGAGATGCAATTCATGTCCTCTTGTAAACAAAAACCAATTAAAGGGTTCCCCATATCATAGTCCCTCTGCTTAGAAACGAGGGTTGCTAAGCAAACAAACAAATCTTGACCTGCGTTGGCTACCTCTGAGAAACACACAATAACACAAACAATCCGGTGTATAACTTGTCCTATTCAACATTCAAAGCTTGAAGTGTCTTCCCTTGTTAAAGTCTCCCCGTGGTCCTCTGTCCTCGGACCCCGAAGCACACAGGAGGGGTGACCTTCCCTGAGCCTTAAAGACCTCTCTGGCCCAGCCACTGCTCCTAACTGTAACTGCCAATAAGTCCTTTATTTCCCCCGAGTGCACTATCCAACCTGACATTGAAACCCAATAAAAACGGCTTCGTTTCCGCAATAAAACCTGTTTGCTCTATCTGTCAACTCTTTGTCTGGGGGAGTGAGGGAGCGAGCGCTGTTGCCTAACACTGATCCTATGTATCAGTAATTGCTGCTCAAAATGGAGCAAAACTCCAGAAACGAGACGTGATGGACTGAAAGAAAAGAAAAGTTCTGTGACGCGAAATGGTTTCCTGCCTCCACAGCGGGACTCTAGATCCCCCCCCCCCACCCACCCACCCACAAGCCTGTCATTTGAAGCCCGTCATCCTGGCCGTCTCTCCGTGACCAGCATGTGGGACAGCGTTACCTGTGGTCCCCTCCCACCCTGTGGACGGCCCTGCTCTACAGCACAGCTTTGGGAACCAGTAAGGCGTCTTCAGAGAGGGATGGGTGGGGTTTCTGGCCAGCCAGCTTTCCTCTGCAGCCATGCAGAGACCAGGGCGTTGACGGTGAGCTCCTGCTGTCAGTCTGTCTCCGGCAGGGATTCTTTCCTGCCACCATACCACTTCATCCATTCATCCATTCATTCATCCATTCATTCTTTCAACATTTATTCTTCCCTCTCTCTCTCTCTCTCTCTCTCTCTCTCTCTCTCTCTCTCTTGCTCTCTCTCTCTCTCTCTCCACGCTAGATCTCCCAGTTTCCATCTCAAGAAAGGCTGGGAGTGTGGAGTTGGAGAGTTGGCTGTGAAGCTATGAAAAATGGATGTGTTTTTGTGTTGTGCTTCAGGGGACGGCAATCAAAGGGATCTTCTGGATGCAGCGAAAAAGCTTCCTCTTTGTAGAACAAAGTGCGTTGGTTTAGGACTCTCAACGAAGGGGCTCTGACGCAATCGGTTGTGATTTGGTTAAAAAGTACAGTAGGCTCCTTGTGCGTGGTCTGTAAGTGTTTCCAAATATTCAGCTTAGTCATGGATTCTGGCCAGACGGCATTTAGGGAAAAACTAAAAGTGACAACACTTCATAGAGATTAAAACATAAAAAATAGGCTGTTACTCCAAGTACAATTGTATTATTTGATAAACTTTCATCTAGTAACTATATGAATTTTACTGTGGGTTCATCTCAATAGGAAATCGATTAAACTATGTAGATATTCAGCATTGCACTTGTGGACAGCTCTCCATGGTTGTTGAAATGGTAATCAACACATGCTATCGTTCTGACTTTGTATGACCTGCTGTAAAGTTGCCTTTTTTAATTCTTTTTTTTACCTCTGCACAGGCATACAGACACGCCAACTCGAAGCCCACCTAACCGGGGATGTTGGGATAGAGCCAGAGCACTAGCACGCGCCTGCTCTCACTGTGATGGTCCCGCCCGGCCAGAAAGAGAAGAAGAAAAAAAAGACATGTCTTCAAGGCCTCTGCGTGTCTATTTCATGTGAAGGAGGAAATGCCAGGATGTTTCTAATGACCACGTAGCAATGCCTGGAGAGCTGGAACCTTTCATGGATATTCAAAGAGTTGATTAGTTATTCCTTTTCTGCGTTTCAGCCTAATGAAACGGGGCTGGCGGAGACGCGCTCCCTTTCATTATTTCCCCGCGTCCATGTTTGTCTTAAAGCGAGCGTCCGGCTTTGCCCGGCGTCCGAGGGGGCCTCTCTCCCGACGGAGGCGGCCAAAGGGAGTTGTGCGTGTTTTCCCCCCTCGCTCCCCCCGGGTGGGCAGGAAGTGAGGCGAGCGGGAACAGAGCCTCGTCCGGCGCGTCTCCGTGTTTGCAGCGTGCCCTCCATTATAGCTCATTAAGCGCCACACAGTGCCCAGCCATCGGCACGATCGAAAGTCATTGGCTTTTGATGAAAAGAGCGCCGCGCGTACCGGAGCGCTCCCTCTCTCCGCTGGTGTGCCTCCTCAGGGATACTCCTACTCTACTAATCCCTTCAACCCCCCCCCTCCCTTCTCCCCTTCACCCGCCGCCTCACCCCACATCTGTTGTAAGACCTTGTAAGTGCAGAGACACGGGCAGTAATGAACCGAGCTGGCAAAGTGTACGAGGAAGATCCAGTAAGGAGACTATTTGTTTAGGTCACTTTCTATTGGATTAGGATAGATGTAGGCTGGCCCAAACCATCCAGAGCTGGTGGAGGCTCTGCTGCTTTAAATATGCCATTGAACCTGAGGCACGGAGTGGTGTCAAAGCGGGGGGAAATGCCGAACGTGTCAGCAGGAATGTATCTCCCCCACTCCATGTTTCATAGCCGTCTGAAATGAAATGTTACTTTTTGCCTTGATGAAAGGGAAATTGAATTTTCCCAGACTGCTTTGCCTGTTGGGCACCGGGGAGCGAGGCATGTCAATGTGCCAGGGGCTGTGGGTCTGGTAAACATTTCACATTTGATCATGAGAGATCTCTGGAGAAGGGACGCCGAGGAGGGGATGTGATGTTTCACCTCGTCGGGAAATGAAGGAGCCAGACTAAGTGGAGAGACTGTGTAGTGGACGGAGTTTGCATGTTCCTCTTGTCATACTGTGTGTGTTTGTGTGTGTGTGTGTGTGTGTGTGTGTGTGTGTGTGTGTGTGTGTACACTGCCAACTATGTTGAACACACAAAACCCACTGTTGTCCTCAGTCAAACCTCACCCTCTCTATCCCAGCTCAATCCCCGCTTCAGCAGCACTTTCTGCTAAGGCACTGTAAATATTAGGGTTGCTGGTTCAGTCCCTGTGTGGGCAGCTCTGTAGGGCAGCCTTCGCTTTGCTCCTGGGCACGGCGTTGATCCAACAGAGACCCACACACGCTGGAAGTGGGCTGTGTGGGCAACAGCAGACCTGCTATCTTCTGGATTATCATAAGGACAAGTGTGGAGAGACCCTGAAGGTCTACAGTTGCGTACCCCGTAGAGGAGGGGGCCCTACATCCCAGGCCTAGCGTCTCCACTCCAGAGTGAGGCCTCAGTCAGAACCGATGGTCCGAGAGCCGAGGGAGGACGTCCTTCGATTTTTCCATAAGTACACAGCGAGGAATTACGAACGAATCATTCGAACAGCACTCCTCTGTCTCTCAAACCACCACGCTGCCCCCGTTAAAATGAGGTCGAGGGGAACAGCTGATGAGCGGCGAGGCTCTGTCTATCGGTCCCCGTGGAGACGGCGAGAAGCCATGGTGAGATTAATCATTCATGTTCACGGTGCCACTCCCGCCGCCTGTGGGTAGTGCTGAGCGCCAAGGTCTTGTGCTCGCACAGGGCGCTCGTGTTGGTTTGAAAGTCTTCCGACGCTCCCTACTCTCGTTCCTTTCCTGCACCGCGGCTGAAACATTGATCCTGACGAGCCCTCGCCTCCAGAGTCCCACATGCGCTGCCGCACTGTGAAGGAGCACGTGAGAGCTTCAATGAGTCAAAACTCAGCTAGCGTCTACCCTATTTAAAGCACAGCATCTTTGTCATGGCATAGTTTGAACAAATCATACACCTAACAAGTTAATAACCTTTGTGCAACTCCTTTTAGAAACCTTTAGTGAAACCTACTAAAGGTGTAACGCTGTTCTGACCATGAAATTGTTTGTCATATTTACAGGGTGCTGCATTGGATTATCCAAAAGTGTTCTAAGAGGAATTGCGAAGTGACCAAAGCCATTTGCACGAAATGCAAAGATCTCTGTTCATAATGACCCTTTCAGTTCATGTTATTTGTCTCATTGTATTTGACAATTAATCCTCCCAACACTGTACATGTACTGTACATTTATCCAGGACGTATGCCGTGTATGTACCATCATTATCACCGCTTGTTTTACACAGTGTATAGCTAAGATCCTTCGGTTTTGTACAATAATCACAGTCCTACGAGCAACGAGAGTTCCATTTAAATTACCACAAACCCAACGGCCTGCATCTCACACAATAAGAACCGGTGTAGAAATCTGTAAGGAACAGAGAATGGCTCTGGACAGCAGCACAGCATGTCTCACCACGTTCGCTCTCCATTATTCCCTCTGCAAGGACACACTGCGAAGACGCTGCTGACGAGAGTACTTTTCTATTACTCTAGCAACTCTGTCACCACGGAGAAGAATTCCAGTGTGGAGAAAGAAGAAGGGAAGGTCAGGAGAGAGCAGTAGATCACATCTCTTCTTAGTGGCTGCCACAGAGCCTTAGCAAGCATTCAACGCCGTCTCTGCTGGATGAAAACATTGGCAGTCTGACTTAGGGTCTGTTGGGATTTAGGATATCAAAAGAGAGTCTCTCTGATTGTTCCACTCTTTGTGTGCACAATGTCGAAGCCTTGTAATGATAAACCGCAAACAAACTCCAGTCTTCTGACGATCCAACTGTCGACGCCATAAAGTTTTGTATGTTCTCCTAGCAGAGTTGGTTTTGAGAAAGTTCCCCAGTGGGTCGGAAGAAAGGGGGGGGGGGTCGGGGGGGTGTACTGAAAGATTCATACAACTCCCGTTCAACAGGCGTTTCCATGGCAACACAACCGTCTCCAGCTCAGGAAGCGGGAGAAAAACACGACGGCCTTAACGCAAATCTAGCTCGACAGACTCGTATGCCCTTTCGATATTACACACACACACACACAAACATTATATTGAGCCATCTCATTTTAACTGCACTCGTGCCTCTGAATTTTGTGCTCTTTGAGATCTCTCCACATAATGCTCATGTGTAAAGGAACTAAACGAAAGGAATTCATTGTTTTTTATATGAAGGGCATTGACATAGTATAATTACACCATCCATTCCCCTGTACACACCCTGCATTCAGACAGGGGACCAATCCTCTGTTTCATGAATAAAGCATGCTGATAAGTGCAAAGTTTTTCTTGATATCGTCACTGAAACAAGATCATCCGGCGACACCGGCGGCTGTATTTCATCAAACTTTATCATTTAACGCTCCGACATGGGACCAGTCTCTGAGGTGTGCACACTTTGTGCAAGCTGTACCCAGAAAACAACACTGCATCCCCTCGTGTCTCATATTTCAGATGTTGAAAAGGAGCAGTAGTAGAAGTCGTTTCAGCCCCATTTTTCAGTGCGTACAAAGCAAACCTCAGTGTGTGCCACGGACCAACTCTGCTGTTTCACTGACAGGTTCCCAGGGGGTTAATACTGTGTGGTTAAAATGGGCCTCTCAGGTCAATGTTCAGCCAGTGGCTAAAATGTCCACTAGCCTCTGCTGGTTAATCTGCGTATCTGTCTTTGTCAATTGCCATTATAGACCCATGCCCCCCCACCGTCTCTCTCTCCACACACACATACTCCACACCTGCGCACAGATCCCTTCCCAATCTGTTGCTCGCAACGTCACATCACTGGAGGGATTAAGAGATTATGGGATAGTATTTGTGTGTGCGTGCATGCGTGTGTATGCTTTTCTGATGATGATGATGATGATGATGATGCGTGGATGGGTAAAAGCCGAACCAGCCAATAGTGTCAGCACAGCACGTTGTTTTTAGTCTTTTAATCATATTCATAGGTCATGCAGTCACGTGATCTACAAAGTGTGTGTGTGTGTGTATGTGTGTCTATGCCGTTGTGTGTTCAGGGCATTTTAGAAGCTCTATATGGGTCTGCATGTGTGTGTGTGCGTGTGCGTGTGCGTGTGTGTGTGTGTGCGTGTGCTTGCTCATGGTTTCTAAACACAATTCTGGCTGCATAGCAGGAACCTTCGGCTTAGCTCTCTGACATAGGCCAGTTGAAAGTGCGTTATTGCTCCCAGATTATCCTCCTCACTAGACTAGACTGTTTACCTATATCGATGACAGTTTTTCTGCCTACATGTGACCCCAGATTAGAGAGATGGTGGCGGCGTCAGAATATTGCTTGATGAAAAACCAAATTAATTATAAGCAAGTTGAGTAATTTTTATGTAAACGTATGCAATGTGTTGTAACAAGTTGCACATCGACTGATTAATAAAGATAATAGAATGGTATGCTCATGGTTAGCTGTCCCAAGCTTTGGCGATAGTGGTGTGGTTGAGACATTGCATGGTTAAGAATACAATCTATCTGATCAAAAAGTAGGCCATGCCTTTTATGAACGGAATAGTTTGACTGGAGTTGGCCTGATTGTTAATCTGTTTCACCTACTTCTTCTCTGTGTCGTTTTCTCCACCTGTGTTTTTCTGTCTTTCATTGGTTGATTGATTCATTTCCTTCTACATAAGTCTTGCCTTGAGGGCTTTTCTGTTTCTGGCCTTTGATGATGTATGTGAGTTGTGGTTGCATTTAAGGTTGTTTTCTCTATTTGGATAACGTTTCTGCAAAATCTTTCTGTTATATTGTTCTAAGTTTGCATTTGAGTCTATGATTCTGGCTCTTAGCCTTGACAATGGAACAATATAATTGCTGTCAAATTCAAATGAAAATGCAATATGTGAAGTGACAATGCAGACCCAAGTTTGCAACTAAGATTGCATTTATATTTATCAATCTTGACAAGTGTTGAAATTAAAATGGTTATAATAGCATTTGTTTTTTCCACTTGAAATAGAAAAGATCAGAAATATAAAAACAATCTGGCAGCCAAAGAGGGGTGACCTCAGTGTCAGAGCTAGCATTGAAATGCAACATGGTAGATCATTTACAATGAGAAAGGTTGTGTAAACATCGCGTGTAAACATCTCGCTAAATTAAACATTAATTCCATTATTTTTTTTTTTTCCATTTTCCGCCGCTTGTCCGGGGCCGGGTCGCTGTGGCAGCAGGCCCAGTAGGGAATTCCATCCGTCCCTATCCCCAGCAACGCTTTCCAGATCCTCCTGGAGGATCCTGAGGCGTTCCCAGGCCAGACGAGATATATAATCTTGCCAGCGTGTTCTGGGTCTATCCCGGGGTCTCCTACCAGTAGGGCGTGCCCGGAAAACCTCCAACGGGAGGCGCCCAGGAGGCATCCTAATTAGATGCCTGTACCACCTCATCTGGCTCCTTTCGACGCGAAGGAGCAGCGGCTCTACTCCGAGCTCCCTC
>JAVQIZ010144318.1:0-13138 GCA_036023535.2 Galaxias brevipinnis | reverse complement strand
CACACACACACACACACACACACACACACACACACACACACACACACACACACACACACACACACACACACACACACAGAACGTGAGCTGAGATCAGAGGCAGAGTGGTGACCTTTGATCCTAGAACCATTCACTCGTTGAAAGAGTGGTCACATTAAAGTGAACTGACATCACTCGCCTTCTCATAGGCTACTGGGCATATGTGTGTGAGCGATAGAGAGACTGGGAGTCTGTGCTTGTGTGTGTGTGTGTGTGTGTGTGTTTTTTGGAGACAGTCTTGGAAAATACTGTGATGCCATCACAGAAGAGGACGTATGGGGTGGCTCTCCCTCTGATCTCAGTGGAGTTATGCAAAGCATGGAAAAGACATGCAAGGCATTGTTTGCAACATGCGGGTGCCCGTTTTGTTTATGCGCGTGTCTGTGTGTACCCCCGACTGGCAATGCTTTTCCAAACCATCTGTCCCATCTCGCTGGTCTCTTTAACCCTAAGCCTTCCAAGAAAAATATACTCACGCCACATACCCCCAACAAAGCCAGAATGCATCACTCTATAAAACCAAATTAGGTTTCTGTCAGTCTTGACTTGTCTGTTTTCTCTGCTCCCGTTTTAGGTAAGGATTATCCCCAGCACAATGACCCCCTAGAGACAAGACTGAAGGCTACCCATGCCAAGGACATTTTTATCCATCTCCTCATATACCACAGTTAAAAAGCACACAAACACAAACACCCAAAATGGTAAATCACAGACTAAAAAAGCTATGCGTAATGATTGGTTATTACGTTTTCTTCAATTCTACAGTTCTATAATAAGCAAAGATATTTTTCTCATTCATAAGTTTTATAATTGTTTGCATTATTTTACAAAGCATTATTTTTTTAATAAATAAACACTATGCTAATTTTTCAATTCCCACTTGAGCCTCAGGTCTGAGTCCAAATGCTCAGCTGATGGCAAACTCGAGAGTGATGTCTTTCCAATAATGGCACTGATATGCTGGTCCAGCTCAGATAACTCAAGCAAGCCTTTCCCCCTCCAGTGGTCAGTATTTGACAATATTTATTTTAGCCTCAGATCTGATGTCAGACCTTTTTTTTTCTTCCAGGAGTTGTGCACCCTTCTTGGGAGAAAGTGTTCACTGAACGAATGACAGCATCCCAGGCATCTTTTTTTGTGTTATTTTATATCCACTGCTGACACAACTAAATATGACAGCTAGTTTGCTTTTCACTTCCTGCAGCAGTACCTCCACTTCAGAACCACTTGTTATAACGTTTTGAGTCAGGTGATTCACGTCTTTACATTTACGTTTGGGCATTTCGGAGTTCTCTCACAACTATTATTTTTTCTTATTTCATTCTGTGTGCACACTGCAGTCTCATGCCCTTTTATGGGGACTGGCAGGGCGTTTACCTATGCTAATTAAGAACCAGCATGCGCTTTACATTTACGAAAAGAGTGGATTCATCCATGCAAGAGCAGGTGCAATTCTGCGGTTTATGAATGAACACATCATGAATCAGACATATTCTTTTTCTTAAGAAACAATTTAAGAAAAATGTTTTGTAGGATATTGTTGAATGAGACCCAATGAACCAAAAATGTGTTCTGAATGAGATCAGTGAAGAATTCCCTAGAGCTTAGAAGAGGCTTTCTTCACTGTCTAACTGTCACTGACCAATCAACTGTAGAGACATGGGGTGCTGTTGTGTCTAGCATATGTCCTTGGGCACTTTTTTACTTGACGGTAAAGGCCTCACAGAGGCTACGATATATTCCTTGTCTGAAGCAGAATTCAAGGCTAAAAGAATTACCCCCATGTTCAGTGAACATGCGCAAACACATAAACACATTTCCTGATTTACAAATGCTACCAACAGCACACAACCACAAAGACAGATAAACACACTTATCAACAGTGGGTAATGTTTCACAAGTGCCAGTGTGGGCAGGTCATAGGGGTCGTAGAGCAGCTTTCATCACCATAGCACAGTTTAAAGCCAGCTATAAATACTGGCCATCTCTCAGCACTATCACCCTCCCTATTGTATCTCTCTTTCTCTCCTATCCCCCTCTCGCTCTCTCTCTTGCGCTCTCACTCTACACACATTCTGTTCATCATCTCTCTTTCACAGAATCAGACCAAAGGCACCAGGAACCATCTTAAACCAAATCCCAGAATTGTCCCATGGATGGTGACAGACAACCCACGTACCCAGACACAACCCGCTGCTCTGTCTCCATCTTGATTACTGGGCCCTGTCCGCCTGGCCATCTTCGACCCTTTACTCTAGCCTTTCACTTCAAGTCTGGCGTAGCCTCTTTTACAAGCCTGGCACAGCCTCTTTTATCATTCGATCTGCTTGCTTCAATAGCTGTCAATTATTGAAGTATGGGAGGGTAAAATGTTTGTACATTTTTAAAGTGTGATAAAGGAAGAGAGGGAACAATAATAAACCCTGGTGACCTTTCAGGGTGCTGTCTGGCGCCTGGCCACCCTAAACCGTTGTTCTAATGTTAACCTCCCCTCCTCTAGCTAAGGTTTCACCCTAATACCCTGCCATTATCACATGACTACAGACAGAGGTGCCGCAGACAAAGCCTGAGATAGAACAGGAGACAGGGCACGGTGGGCAGCTCCCACTGGAATACATTTTTATTTATTTATTTATTTAAATCACAGTCAACAGAACTTAACCTAGCATGTGGCTTACTGTCTGGGACGTCATCATTTGAGTTACCGGTAGTTTGGGGTTCAAGAGTACTGCATTACTTTAGCTGTCGAACAGTCTATTTTCCTAAAATGGTCATTCTTTGCAGGGATGCATTTTGCTTATAATATATGTGCTTATACTTCTTAGATTTTTTATCAGCTTATTATATGTTTTTTACAACTCATAGAAAATAGCCTACCTGATCACTTCATTAATATTAAAATAACCAAAAGGTGTAAGTGTAAGGTGTCGGAATTTTGAACCCTTGAAACCCTTGAAAACTTTCAAACATATTTCTTGTTAATACCCTGTGTGATACGTCTGAAGATTATCATAGCTGCCTTGTTTTCCTTCATCATCTGAGACTAATCCACACTTATTACTGCCATTCCTCTCCCATTCCACTCCCAAAAATATCTAGATGAGAGTACTGACTAAAGAAAGTTAAAAGATACACAAGCTGATGTCAAACTCAACTTTATTTTCATCTAATCGTTTTAAAATAGAAGGATACCAGATGGAAATCATTGGTTCAGCTCCATTGTTTGGCTGTTTAGACCAATTAGAATTTTCTCTGACAGCCCTAAGATATAATAGGTTAGGTTTCCGAACTAATCATGGAATATTTTGTAAAAACTATCTGCCAGACAAAAATTATAATTATAGTATTACAAGAACCTAATCAATCTTTAGGAGTATTATTAATCAACTCAATCACACCGAAATGCACATTATTTTCTCTTAGCAATCTGCATTTATTTAATCAGTAACACATAAATAACATTTTTAGACTCAACGATAAATGATGAATGATTCATTCACAGTGTAACTCTGCCCTCTGGTGTCCTAAAACACACTTTTCTCTCATACTTTTACACTGACCTTCTTCAATGCTCCATTCCATATTTGTCTTACCTGTTGGATCTTGCTGGTGACCACTGAGGGGAGTTTAACCCTCAGCTGATCTGTCTCTTTAAAAGATGATGGGAAGCCACTCAGGTAAGCCAGAGTTTGCATCCGCACCAGACCTGGGGTCTCCTTATCTGTGGTCTACAGCATATATAACAGATGAAATGTTATTGGTGGGTAAAACTGAAATGAAATGGGGTATTGCAAAACTGATTGGGCAAGCTGATGACTCACCAAGTAACATCTAGAGACAGAACGCTTCAGAGGTTCTCGTGATGCATCTGAATAGGCCTTGTCCGCTAATAAAGAGAGATAAAAGGAAATAAAAGAGACAGAGAGAAAGAGAGCAGGGGTGTATGAAATATAGACCAAAACAGACAATCTACTGCATTCGCAAATGCAACTCTACATCAAGGGGTTTATCCAAGTAATCTTTGAAATCTACTGCTATTATATGCATTGATAACAATCGTACTTGTCATGAACAAGTCGAGGCATAGTCTTTATCTCCTTACCATCTTCTTGGGAGTGGAAGACAACCACAGACACGGTGGTGGAGGGGTGGAGGGGCTTGGCCACCTGCAGAAGCTGCTTGGCAGTGGTGAAGGAGGGAGAGAGCGATGGCAGTTCCTTCAAAGTAACATTGGATGGAAGAGCTGGGTCCAATGCCAGCATCGGCGCCACAATGCAATGGGAGAGTAGGCATTCAGGCTTCACACTGTAAGGCACCGAAGCAGAAGGCTCATACTCACATGATAATCAATGAGCAGTAGCATTGTAATCGTCAAAAACATTTCTATGTACATTCACAAATATTGCAAACGGCCTCCGTTATTTATGCTGATGTTGCATGACAGCTCACTGCTGTCAAAGCTCACAACTCTCTTTCTACGTTAGCCAACAGACAGACACAGAAAGCACCTATGCTGAAGTCAAACCACGTGCTGAAGTTTCATATTGAGTCTACTCTCAACAACGTTCATTCACATTTTGACAAATTCAATCTGACTGAAGTAGTCAGGACTGCATGGTACAGCAACTCTTTTCACACCCACCTGTTCTTTGGCACTTCAGTCAGATCACTGGCATTCTTTCCCAGGCGCTCCCTTCAGGTAGCAATTCAGAGTAAACAATTAGAAAAACTGTTGCGAGCACTCAAATCGCAAATGTACTATGTTGCATTTCAAAGGTTTATAAATGGTACTCGATCAACCAGTTTAGTACAGTGGATATGCTGTTTATGGAATAGGTACTAATAAGAACAAACAATACTAATTATGAATTAATACATTTATAACGTCAGTCCCTAGACTTAATCTAGTGACTTACATATTAATTTGTTTGCCAGGCAGTAGGTAAGCCCAGTCTACATTGGTGAACATAACCCTCTCTCTCTCTCCTAAACCAAAACAATAAAATAATCAAAGACACTAATCTCTGATGTCACAACAGTGAACAGCCTTTGGCACATGAATTCCCATCAAAATGGCCTGAGTACGGTCAAGTCATCATTTATGCCAAGTGATTTCATATAAATTAGGCTGTACACTGACACTACTTGGGAGATTTGTGGGCCTGATGAACTCCTTACTTTTATTTTAGACTTCAGAGGCTATTCGACTATTGCTAATTAGACTATTTTGTGTATACATACACTTAGAATGCTTTAAAAAAGATAGAATCAAGCCAAATCCATCAGACATGTGCTTTAAGTAATAGGCTTACAGGTTAATTTGATTACCCTTTGAACTATGATAAGATCAACCATGATTGAGTAGACAGTTGATCAACTCTTGAAAATGGTAAAATGGTCACTCTAGAAATCTAATTCTGCTAAGAAACTGAGGATCTTGACTTTGTACGTAAATCTACAATTATCACAGGAGTATTTAGTATAAAATGATGTAGCATTCCTTACGTAGGTTGCACTTTTTAATTCAGTCAGTCAGCCAGTTCTAGATACATTTATCATCATTGGATTGGTTGATTGGCGCCGCACGAGTGGCAGCCTGTTGCAGCAGCTCCTACTCACCGCTGAGTAGTTTCTCTTATTGTTTTTATACTGTTGCTACCTACTTTTACCATGGATGTGTATTTATTTGATGTGATTTTATTACGTGTGCTTGTCTCTTTATTTAATATGTTCATTTTACCTTTTATCTGCACTGTCCACTTTTTTTGCTGCAACAATATAAATTTCTCTGCTGTGAGACTAATAAAGGATTTCTGATTCTGATTCTGATTTAGCAGCATCATAATGTCCTGTCCAGAATTAAGCCTACCTCAACGCTCTTTGTTCCTCCTCCAGTTGTTCTCTGACAGTCCTCAGTTCCTTCAGCAGGGCTATATCTGTGCCATTCACCCAGGTATAGACCACATCAATAGGCATGGGTAGGCATAGTCTACAGAAGAAAAGCGTTACAAAGTATTATTGGTAACCTGTACTACAGTAATCTGTACAATTATGTGTTCTTATTCCCAACAATTGCACTTGAGTGAAGCAAATGCTTGTTCACATTGCTTCTCTGACATGAATTGGATATGACTTTTCCCCTCTCCGCCAACCTTACACAAATCTAAGGCAGTGTTGCAGGGCAAGCTGAGCACATACAGGAATGGGGTCCTTTACATGTTCGAGAGAAGTAAGTAATGTGCCAGAGACTGACAGGCTGACAGATCAGTCGTAAACACATGTAGTATAACCAGTGATAGATTGTCTCACCTGGTCTGAAATGATTTCCCTGCGACATTGTCTCTGTATGAGTCAAACAACACGTGGTATTGATCCCGACTCCACTCCACCACCACCTACACAGACAAGACCAGGGTGAGATGACCAAAACAAGACAGTTACAACGTAATATTTAATTGTCCATCTGGCACAAGTACCAACTAAACAAACAGTCCCACAAATCCCTTCTATAAACAGAAATCCTAATGTGTGCGTCTACATGTAGATGCTTGCCAATTCAAACACATAGTTTAAAAAATAAATGTAACTAAAGCAACTTACCTCTCCAAATTGAAAGGCGGAAACGATCATAAGTACAATTCCTCCGAAGCAGAGGTACAACCCATAGCGGTGTGACAGACAAGTGTAAGTCTGTCTTTGCAACAGTTTCAGCAATGAATTTATGATCACCATGGTTCACTTTTGACACCCATATCATAACAGCCATTCACCGGTATAAACGCAAGAATAGTTTGAATAAACTTCAATAGCCCTGCTTTATCACCTGACAACTAGCAGCACAGACAAACACATGACTAAACATTACACTTCTTCGACTGTAAAGCCAAACGGCCCATGTTCCTTTCCCTTTACGTTATTGCCCTCTATTGACATGGCGAGGAATGTTTTCTCGGCATTAGTGAGCCATGAGTTTATAATTATAAAAATCCATACAATAATATAAGGATATTAGTGCACACAAAATCACAGTAGATTAAGGTTTTAGATTGTACATATTAAACATTATTTAAATGTATGATAATGAAAGTAAATTATATACAAGTAGGGGAGACCTGGTGTGGTTGTAACACAGGGAGAGTTGTAACACCACAAATTCCACCAATCAGGAATAAGATATGAGAATAAGTTCAGTGTTTAACTACTTCATCCCTGATCCCACTGGTGGTTGTCAAGGCTGGAAACAGATGCATGCAGATTCTATGGTGAACAAAATTATTTTGAGGTTAGAAAGTACATATTTTGACCAAGACTATATTTTGCTAGTAGGTCTACTTATAAAATTGCAGATAAAGTCATATGATTTATATTTGATTCAATTGTAGTATCTCAGGCAACATGATGCATTTTTCCCTTGCTAATTTAAACCACTGATAATACAGCTAGCTAGATAAAGAATGGCGGACAGGGGTGGGTGGGTTGTAACACTTCTTTATTAAGAATTTTGGGACCTCAGACAACAAAAATGTTCCTAATCAAATTGGCAACCCAAAATGGGGAAAACTATGCAGTTTCTGGGCACACCAATCCTGCACTCCAAGGTTACCAGCATTAAATTGTCACCATTGTGACCGTTTATACACACACATACACACATACACACATTGGCCTTGGTTTTTTAATGGACCTACATGTTCTTTACACAGGTATATTTTGGTAGAATGTTCATCAAGCATACGGTATAATATTTTTTTACATAAGTCTACACTTTTTCTTATGTAATTTAATTCGAATAGGACTTAAACAGATTTATTATTTTGATTTTTAGATTTTTAGATTTTTTGATTGTCGAAAGTTGTCGGCTATAGTTTCGCTCTATTGGTTATTGTTCAGCCGATGGTTTTCAGGAAGAGGTCGTCAATGCAGAACTCTTCATTCTTGACAAAGTAAACATTCGACTGCCTATCACTTTACTTTATATAGAAGATATTTCACCATTCAAGTCATAGACAAACAGTTGTTTATAGCATCATTCTATTGTAATTTCATTGTTGGGCGCTGGTCTCAGCAATGTTTTGGTTAACGGAAGGAATATGCTTTTTACCAGCTTTTTTAGTCATCTGGTCCTCAAGCACTTTTATTATTCCATATATCATTGCACTTTTAAGACGTGATGTTGATATTGTTTTTCCTTACATAAGGTAAGTATTTTAAGGAGGAACATTATTGTTCTTGATTTTATGTTACAGTATTGAGACTTTAGCTCTGTCAAATACTCGAGCTCGTAACGTTTGTGGTAAACTGTAAATTCATAATGTTGGATTAAATTTCGACTGTAACCTAAACTAAAAGTTGAGAACGAAATAGACTGCCAACGTGGTGTATTTCAGTTTCGCTTTACTTTGAACCCGGCCCCAGTACAGCTGGCTGCACTGACTAACTGTCCTTATTCGACCGCTACAGGCTGTCGACTATATCTTATTTATGATAAAAAGTAACTGCACGTTACTAAGCATTTCTAAATCAAAAATCGTTGTTGGCTTTGTAGTTGAGCATTTTCCCTTACTAGGCCTATTTATCATAAAAAATATAAAATAGGCCCATTTTTGTTTTATCAGAATCATATCTCTCTTAACTATTGAGGGTTCTATTCGTATTTAAACAAGTTTATTCATGAAATTGTACTCCATATTAGTTGTGTTTTTCTAGATCTTCTTTTCTCTCTATACTGAAAAACTAATATTATACACAAGTCAGTGTATACCAACACTGCATGGTATTACAATTGTAAACATGAAAATACAGTGAGTCAATATACAAGTACCCATAACGAGGTCTACATTGTTCCTTCTCAAGTGATACAGGTGCATACCCCCCAGAGAGCTGCATCTTTGGCTTAATGACAGTCATCACTGCATTTTCAGGTAAGACCAAAAGAAAAGCTCAAAGCACTCATTGGGCTGGGTTTGTTCATCTTTGCCAACACTGGTTTCCCATGGGAGGAACTCAGCCACATTTGCATTCCCACTTACCTTTTTCAGAAGATGAGCCGACACTTCCATGGGGTAATTAATGTGATATTCTGTAAACATATGAATAAGCCACAGATGCACTGATTTATAAACCTAAAATGCCCTATCAACCCTCAGCCTGATATTGCTTGTTTGATTGTGCTCTGCTTTATTATTTTATTTATTTATAGAGGGGTAACCGACTGAGGGCCCAATCCCAATGGTTTATTTCATATCCCTTGTCCCTAACCCTTAGCCCTTGTCCTCTGTTTTGCTTTTTGACTTGCCCCTCGAAACAGTCACAAGGAGAAGGGGTTGAAATCTGGGCCTACAAGATGGGACAACCCTTTGTGACTCTGATATGTTATCAGTAGTCATGGAACGCATTGATTTTACATTAACAGACGTGACAAAAAAAAATGGACATTTCGAATGGAAATGGGAGAGGCTGCCAGGCTGCCATGCTGTGCCTATAGTGGAGGTGTTGGGCTCTGGTGTCAACACTCCTTGTGGGCTATGTATAGCTGACAATGTCCTGAAAGAAAACAAAACAAATAAGAATTAATTAAACGCCAGAACTGGATGATGTGACCACGTGTTACGTACCATATATCATAACTATGTTAACTTTATTTCTGCAAAAAAAGGAAGAATAAAAAGACAATGGTTTGTCAATTACAACATCACATTGACTAACAATGTATCCATTCTCATATCAAAAGATCAATAATCAACAAAATGCCAGGCCTTTTGTTCAAATTGATCCGATTTAAAAGAAATCAATGCCATTGCTTGCGATTACTATAAACTATAAGGGTGACAATCCCAGATTATCAAAATAACAGGTATATTAATTTTGTTACATGGAGGACAGTTGAAACATACAGAAAATAGCCAGTGTTCAGGTGGTGTTTTTATAGCTCCCTGCCATGGCATTAATGGTATGTTCACTATGACGTTTATCCAATGGATATAGAAAAGCATGAACACTCACGATGCATTCACAACTTATGTTTAACAATCAATTGATATACAATTTTTACTCTTTATTAACAAAGAAAAAAGTTTGTCACCATCTTGTCAGTGATTCACAAGGCTTTCTGAGAGAATTCCTATAACCCTTGGTTTCAAGTGTGCCTCTGGAGAATCTGCATTTTGAAGACTATAGCCCTAACCCTATAGCCCTTAATCCTTCATACTAAGAGAAGTGGGACACTCCTATGCCTACATGGGAACGTGCAAAACGGAAGGATAGGGCTATGAGTTAGGGCCAAGGGGTGAAAAATACACAATTGGGATTGGGCCCTAGGTCTTTGTTCAGTGCTCTGTTTAAAGGCAGAATATATAAATGACAACACAAAACAAAAATAAATTAAAAATAACCAAATAATAAAAATGTGTTACAATATTCATAATAAATTACAATATTTAAGTTTCAGACAAAACAAGAACACTCTTCAACTCCCAAATAATCCGATAAAGTTTAAATTGGTCAACAGAAACAAACTGCTCAATTTGGGCTTTCAAGTGTGATATAGTCCACTTACTATTTTTAGGCTCACTCAAATGTGTTCATTATTAGTAGTAGGAGTTATGTTAACTTTAGGAGAATGGTACAATGCAAACATTTGATTCTATATATGTTAATTGGTAAGTATCATCTTTAGAATTTTTTTGTATTTGTTAAAAGAACAGTCAACCACAATCAGTGAATTTAGTAATTACCCAATTATGTAACAGTATATGAAAAGACTGATATCCGTATCGGTCTTAACTTTAAACATCTACACTTTGTCTAAAAAAAATTTAAAACCACACATAAAACAATATAACTGCAAGCAGTGATAGCGGTGGCCAGCTATGAAAAATTATTACAGGAAAAAAAGAACATTAAGAAGAAAAGAAAAAAAAAGATGCAAAAATTGCAGAAAACAAAAGAAAGAAAGAAAGAAAGAAAGACAGAAAGAGAAACGGACAAATCCTGTAGAAATGGGCATAGAACTCTCAGCAAACGGAGGAGGATGCACACCCACCAACCTACATAACCTTCAATATCCTAGATACCAAAATTAGACTGTGAAAGTACCGCGTCTTAATAGGCTTTTTGCCATTGAGCTCTAAGGCCTCAATTAGCTCACGTAAAATGACTTGAACGAGTTGATCCAATAATATGGTTGAGAAGCATCAGTTACTTGTGTAAGTTCAACAAAGACCCACATTTATTCACAATCTGTTTACTGTCTAACCACCAATCAATATGTGACATGCTCTGACCTTATTCACTGACACACCATATACAGTCACGGTGTCACATCTAACAAAGGTACAAACCGATATATGCATTTACAGCACTTCATAACTCTTTATATAAACATGATAAAAACATAACAAGGAAGCATAAACATGATAACAAGGAAACATTAGTTGTCCACAACAATTAAGAGTTACTCGCCAGGCATGCTGGGAGTTACACTCGACGCTACATTACTCATGTTTCTTCAAGTACAAAGATGTCTGCCTTGCGCGGTTGTGACCCTCAGGTCCAAAATACATTTTGTAAACCAGCTAAGAACAAAACCAAGAAAGCATAAACCTCTCTTCGTCTAATATGACAAATATCTACTTTGCAATGCGGATTTGACACCTCTCCCATAATCATTATTAAAGGCTACAGCTTTGCACAGGAACAACGCTACTGCTGGAATCTCACACAACAAAAGACGCATTGTAGCAGCTTGTCACGTTACTATGCGTCTTTTGGTAATAGCAATGATAGAGCGTGACAATGTTAGAACGAGGTTACTCAACAAGATGCAACAACAGTCACGGTTGCAAGAAGATTCCCACCCACTGCCATATGAGGGTGGCTTAGACACTGTGTCCACTGCTATAAAACTAGTGGCATTAAAACAAATTGCGTTAACGCGTTAAAAGAAATATGCGTTAACGCGCTCTTACTTGCAACTACTGCTTAATAACTTAGAGAAATGCATTTTGGTGCAGTGTGAGCTCAATTATGACTGTATCGCCAAGCTTGGTTTTGTGTAAAGTAGACCATCTGAGGATGATATACAGCAATTCTGAGTTAACTTGGTTTTATGGTTTCAGAGGAGATAGTTCAAATCCAACCAATAAATGACTAAACTTGGCTATTTATAAAAAAGGCAGTTTTCAAGGTACATTTTTTAAAACTTTAAATCGTGATGTGACTCATAATACAAATATGGAAGTATGATATAAATTGGTCCAATATTGAAGCAGTTTAAAATGGAAATGTACAGTTCTGTTTACAGTAATAAATTTTTATGCACTGTGAGCTCAGTTTCTAATGTATCAACACGCTTGGTTTTGTTTTGAAAGTAGACCATCTGAGGATGATATACAGCGATTTTGGTGTAATTTGGTTGTACTGTCTTGGAGGAGTTCTTTCAAATAGTTCAGGTGACAAAGTGTCAAATCCAACCAAAAAACTACTAAACTCAGATATTTATTAAAAAATTAGTTTTCTAGATAGTTCTGAAATTTTAAATGCTTCGTGATATCGGTCTTTGGATTTTTATCTATGAACCAGTGAAATATGACAAAGTGAATGTACAGTAGTGTTTACAGTAATACATTTTGATGTGCTGTGGACTCAGTTTTTAAGAAATCAATAAGATATTCAATACAGTTAATGTTGAGAGTGGGAAGATGATGTCCTGAGACTTTGATGTGATTTGGATTTATGGTTTTGGACTTACACTTTGAGTAGACCACCAGTTTTTGAAAAAACAGAGTGATGGACTTCATAATTTGTAAAGGGTGCCAGCATATGGAAGTTTTATCTCACTACAAGGGATAAGTTCTGAAATTTTCATGGTTGTAACCCTAATGACCCTAATGGTCTATTTTTTATGATTTTTTTAACACTTGGAACTGTGAACTGCTGCTATACTGCCACCAACAGGAACAATGAGACAGCATGGCATGGGTTGTAGTTTTTAGAGGACCTGGACATGTGTGCCAAATTTAGTGCATTTTTAACCATAGGAAGTAGGAATTTGGGGAAATAATAATAATAACAATACTAACGATTACAATAGTTGACCGGC
>JAVQIZ010144249.1:7500-36458 GCA_036023535.2 Galaxias brevipinnis | reverse complement strand
AGTGAACCCCAGCACCCCCCCCCCCCACACACACACACACACACACATACACACAAACAGATACACACATGCACAGCGCCTCACTCACACAAAACCACATGGGTGTTGATGGAATTTTTTTTTAAATTCCCCCTTAAACTAAACGTTGCTTACTTTAGTTTTGATTTCCTACTTCATTTTAATTCAAGCCCAGCACAGTCATTAGTAAACCATTTCTCTCATATAATTTTACGAACAAAGAGATATGGCAGTCTAAGATAATGTAGTCCTTGTAACTGAAGTCACTGAAAGAAGTGAAGAGAGTTGCTTGCTTAGTGAAAACTGAAATCCAGAGAATTTTAAAATGGTAGACCTATACATTTTATTTTACATTAAATAAGTAATATAAAAAATACATTTAACCCATTGCCAACTGATTAAGTTTTCAGCCATTTTACTTGTATTTGCCATTCCATTAAATTAAATTTATCAATGATACCCCTTCCAATCGCAAATGACAATGAGAATTCTGCTTTCATCATCTCCCATATCTTTTCCTGTACTCTCACTTTGCATACATCCCAGAAAGTACACAGCTCCAATTTGATCTTAGTCATGTTAACTGATGCAAAAATGCATAAAAGAATCATCTGTGTATGGTTATAAAAACTCCCAAACTTCTACATTTCATATAATTCATTATCACTGTGTGATTGAATGAAAATGTTGCACTAAAACTGTTTGGGTAAGATTTGGCTTCCTTAATGAGATTATGAAATATAGTGTTCAACACGTCACATACTTCTAATTTACTAAGCATACTTCATCTGACACTTTTTTGACACTTCATTTGTCACAAATTTGAAAAACAAAGAAATGCCCCTGTTTTAATTCAAAATGTTTATTTATTTATTTTTTTATTGCTCTGCCCTTTTTGGATAAAGATAAAAAAAATTTGTTCTTAGTTATCGTTTTTTTGTAATTCCACACCTGTAGTCTGTATGTGTCTCAAATGCTTTCTGATTGCTTTTCAGATAGTTTTCTTGTCCAATCCTATGTATATTTTCTATTTCCAGAACCAGTTTTAGAGTAATTGATTAGTGGTGTCAATTATCACACTACAGACACTGCTATTACAAAACATCTAATTAATACATTTGTTCACTTCTTAGCATTCTGAGTTGGCTGCTTGCAGAAAGCACATTTTATTAAAGACATTCACTATTGTGTTCATTATTCTGTCATTGACGTTATTTGCTGTACATCCAGCTATACTTTGGGGAAATGGCAGCAAATGACAAGGATAGATTAGCAACCACAGCTCTGGTCCCGTCTATTCTCTAGGCTCTTTGTTGATGTCAATGCTCTACCCTCATCTTTTAACCAAACGTTGCTAAGCTATATTTTACAATATACTGTAGTATAGATACATTAGTTTAGTTGAATAGTCATAAACATTATTTCAGCAACACAGTTCAGGACTTTCGATAGAAATTGCTCTGAGCTCTTGATAATGATTTAAAAAAAAAATTTATATGAACTTTAACCATAAAATTTTTATTAAAACCAATATAAAGCAAAGGGCACAGGTAAATGGTCCCTTATACCCTTCATTAGGCCATCTTATTCAAATTATTAAACATTCAATGCAAGTTAAATGGGTAACTCATAATATGCCATACTGATTCATCTGTATTCATCAAATACAATCCTTAGCCTATTTCCAATTCTGTGATCAATTACCATTTTTATTTTCTATAAATATGTACAGTAGATCTCGACAAACAGCCTTGATTAATTAAGTAATGTATACACCAACAGTACTATATATTGTGCAGTTGAAAGGGTGGTTTAGGAAAGCATGTAAATATATCCTGAATTAAATAGAAAATACTGATCCTGTTCTTTGGTATAATTTAACACGGTAACAATGATATTGCTTGATGTACCTCAATAATACTTTCCTTTTCAATCAACTCTTTGAGATAATCTTTGAAGTTGACAAAGTTTAATATGATGACATTCAAAATAAGCACTTGTACACTCCCTAGAGGACAAATATTCGACTGCAGCATAATTCAATTATTTTTCAAATCATATTGAGCTTGTGAGGTATTTCAACTATTGTATACACAAACCATTGTAATTTAGCTTGAAACTTCTGTATAATTTTCATGTTAGCGTTTGGTACTTACAGAATTAATGAATGAATCTGAATGATTTAATAAAATATGAGTATCAACAGATGCAACAATGTTCAGTGGTAATTTTAACGTATCAAATAAATAACAATGACAATAAAAACATAAATATCACTTTAATTATTAGAAGCATGCCTGAAACTCCCATACAGAACATTACAAAACAGCTTAAGAAAACAATTACATTTTGAGGCACACTAAACAAACAAATCTTATGAAAAACAAGAATTGCCCATTTTAAATCATACTTAAAATTGGTCCTTAGTTATGGTCGAAAATACACAAACAAAAATATAAAAGCGCCAAGTAAACAGTCGTACTAGCTAAATTCTCTCCATTCACTCGTAGCTTATGTGCTCCATTTAAAGCATTTCCAGTCTTGAGTGCAACATTTCTTTCTCCAAACTGATGGAAAATAAAAACATAATCTCTAATAATGTAAGAAAATAATGTCATACAATTTTTACTTTTGTTGTGTGGCGTTTTTACATTTTTTTTTTTTGTTTCGATGGTTTTTACAGAGCATAGGTTAGGGCAGCCGAGTAGTTAACCTGCTTACCAAGCTACATATTCATATTCCCACAAACTGCCATAGCCAATCAAGATTCAGTCTGTGCACAAACTGCATGTGCTTTGTAAACATCAACTAGTAGGTTCTATTTATGTGGATTTAGTGTTTATACAGTATGTGCAGTAAACAAGAAGCAGCTGTTTCCTAAACTTCAATGGTGTTTGTTTACAATGAAAGAGCCAATTAAAGCTCCAGTAAGCAGCATCACCCCTAATAGCAACCATCTTCTCAAGTTCTCCTCAGATCTACGGGCCTCTGCAGCTGCACCTCTGCCAAAAATTTCAGCAAATCGGTCCTGTAAGCGAGAGAGAGAGAGAGAAAAAGATGTTTTTACACAACACAGGGCAAAGTCTGCTGAAAATAAATATTACAGCAACCAAAATTGATAAAGAGTCATAACAACTGACCCATCCTCCTTGGCTCTGGATCCATGGCTCAATGTGGTTGTCAAGGTACATTGTCATCCAATCTTCAATTCGGGATACCATGTGGTTCATATCCTTTTCCACGCAATCTATACACAGGGCACCCCCAAATGCAAAAAGGCCTATCACACGGCCCCAGTTGACTCCATCCCTGAACACCTCATCCATCACGCTTTCAAAACTGTTATAGGCTGTGGCTGAGGTGATGTGGAGCTGGGAAGATAGGTCGTTAAAGGCACGAGTGTAGCGCAGTTCAAACTCGTCAGCAGAGTCCTGCAGTGCTGCCTTTACTGCTTCTATGCCACATTGTGGGGACCCCATATTGCCTCTTCCATTGTTTTTTATCGCCAATCCATTGGCAGAAGTTGAACTGGTCTTTTCTGCCTCAATCCTTGCACTTGGATTTTCTACTCCAAATTGACAATTTGGGTAATTCCTCTGGGACAGTTTATATCTTACAAAAAACATCACCAGTTCCCGGTTACTGTAAGTCATAATTTCTAATTTCCAAACTGTGCAACCTAGTTTTTTTTTTAAAAGCCTTATTTAGGCACTGAGTAGTCTTCAGCCATTCTTTCCACTGCACAATGACACCTTGTTGTTAGAAGTTTACTTTTTGCTGCAAAAAGATGCACCTTAGGGACAAACGTAACAGACAAAAGTAACAGATTCATATTCATATTATGACTTGGTGACAATTCATGTAAACCTCAGGTATACTATACAAGAAACAAAGTGATCTAGTATTGACAGTCCAACAGATTAGTTGAATTAATGCGCATCATGTCATCATCAAAAGGCAAGACATGACCAACGACTCCATACATCATAGGAAGGCATTTAGAAGGCTGCCCGGAGTGACAGCTTACTTACGATGGCAAGCTCTCACTCAGCTAACCAAGCTGAGTTGTCTTGGTGTTCGCTAGCAAGCTAATTGTTGATTTGAAGTATTGGCTAATTTAACGTTATATAATCTACTTAGTAACAAACAATATCTTATAACATAGACATTTATTTCAGAGAAGTAAAGGGAGAGTTGGCCAATAAAAAGATAACCAACGAAGCTAAAATTTATAGCTAAGGGGCTGGCTAGCACAAGGCTTAGTTCAACCTACTCACGTTAGCGTCGTTAGTCAGTTAGCTGACCTTACGTTAGCTGGCTAACTATTAACGTTAAATGCAGGGGACAGTTATTAACAGTAAAACTAATAAAACGTATACTTACAAATTCTAAAATAATATGCCTATTGTCTTTCAGATATGCAGTTCAAGTACAGATTTTATGGATCTTGAGTACCCCAATTTTCACATTATTGCAGCTAGCTACAAAGCCAAAGGCCTGCATGGGAGTCACTGACGCTCGCGCTGGTCATTGGCCAGTCTTGCTCTATGTACAGCGAATATTCCGCCTACTTCACATATGTGAGCCAATCAAACATTTTGCCAAATTTATGTTGAGCGAAAAATAAACGCCACGAAGGGCATTTTATTAATCCTGTAAAAAGCGATTCGACAGGCAAATTAGACAAGGCTGTATATAATTGTATAGTCTAATATACATATTAGAGTGAATATTTTTTTGTGTCCTCTAATCAGCTTCCCAGCTGATTACAGTACATTTTGTATTTGAGTTGAATGACTTTGACAGGTACTAACAGAAAAATTTGCTTGACTACATCTCTACAAAATCTACAACAGAGGTCAAGTGCACACTTTCGCAAGACAATGTGTATATTTATTAAACTGTAAGATACATGAATGTTTGGCACAGCAGTGTATCATAACGTAACAGTTCATCCAATGCAAAACCACAAGTGGTATACATTTGGAAGGGTGCCTCAATAAGTCAAACTAAATGTCTGCCAGCAAGAACAGCTCAACTCACTTTTTTATTCAAAGATGTTTGTCTTTATTAAAACAAAGTTTACATAGTACATTGGTATGTCCTACTCATTCTAAATGTGAAATGACTGTATATTACACTTTTTTCTCACAGTTGAAAAAAAGATCTATATGAAAAAGGAAAATAAGTAATGAATATTTCAGTCTGTGGTAGACAGATCTAATCAAACAAAGGCTTAAAGTATGTACAATTAGACAACCAATATCAATACATTTTTGCTTGACATAACATTTTTATTTTTAACATAATTTTAAACACTGATTTTGAGGTTATTTTTTTAAAGATGTGCTTGCGATCAAGACAGACTTTAATTTCTATCTTATTTCTTCCTTTGACTAGCACATTTGCAAATGACTATATGGATGTCAAATTCTGCGCCCTTAATGCTTGTTTCTACCTAACCTCAGATATAAACACTTTTTTAATTCTAATTTCTTAAACAAGGCACATTGCTAGAGCAGGAAACTATCAGAAAGTCATCAAAGCACTTGATTTCCCATCTTGCAAAGTGCTATTCTCGTCTTCCATAGAAGGCCCATCGTTTGACAGGTCCAACATGTCTTGGGATCTGACATCCACCTGCTGTTCTTTATCAATACTCCCATTCTCAGTAGGACCATCCTCCTGTTCAGGTTCACTATCTGAGTCAATGGATATAGTCTCCGTGTACGTACTCAATTTTAATGTACAGTTTATTGTCTCACATTGCTTGCTTTGGTCTGTAGTTGGTGTACCGGACTTGAGGCCTCCAGTTCCTGATCTTATAACTGAGGTACTGGCCAGTTTACTGTCATCAAAGTTCATTTCATGCTTAAGTTTCTTGAGAGCCTGCATATCAAATCCGAGAAGAACTGAAACTTTCCTGCCTTCACATTCTTTCTCACATGTCCTCCTTCTGTTGGCAAAGTGACTGGCTATGTCTGATTTCCACAGCCACAGACTTGCAGATAGCTTTTCCTCTTCTTGAGAAGAAAGATAGGGACGTCGGTTAAAATAAGCCGTAAGGAAGGCTTTTCGGGCCTCATAGGTCTTGTGTTCAAAGCTCCTAGGATCCAGCACCAGACCATCGGAATCTCCCATCTTTCCAAAAGTGGTAGAGGCATATGGTACTTCATTGCTCATCTTCATTCTCTTAGGGTCAGACATGGTCTGGGTAGGCAACTGTCTCTTCAGAAATCCTGCACCAGAAGAGTTGAGTGTCAAGGCAGATTTGATGCCTTGGCCTTTCTGAGACCTGCCCACAGCCCTGCACTGCACAAGGTGTAGAGTGATGGTAGAGGCCACCATGTTACTTGTATAAACTCCCAAGCAATGAATGCACTTGTAGGTCATCTTTTTCTCAACAGGGTGCATCGTCTGGAGCACCTGGTGGCGTTCCCTCAGATGCTGAGCCAGAGCATCAGAAATGGGACCCTTTAGGATTGTGAAACACAATGGACACAGAGTTTTCCCAACTTCACCTTTGCTAGAGACAGTGGCTTGAGGAATATTTCTGGAAAGGAAATCACTCTTTCTTTCAGGCATTTTGGAAGGAAATAACTTGGGGGCAGATGGGAGGCTGTTTTTGGCATGGACAGCCAAAGACTGTTCCTGAGTACTGACAGGTTCCTTCATATTAAAGGTGATAACAGTAAGCTGTATGTTGTTGGTTTTATCCTGCTTTATTGAGAGATCAAAGGTCAGAGGGGAGGCAGCGGGAGGACCAACAAAGTCCTCGGGGTGAGCCTGCTCCACATGCTCTATAAGTTTCTCTACATTATGGAAAGAGGAGTGACATTGTGGACAAGTAAGACCATGAATTAGCATGTGGTTAAGCAGTGTGTCACTGGGCAAGTATCTATTGCAGAGCAAGCACTTGCTAGTAAAGTTGTGAATCTTCATGATATACTTGGCCATAGCCCAAATCTTCTTGGCCTTGTGTGCCTTTTCAAAATGAGCACTATAGAGGTTTTCAGGAAAGAGCTCATTGCACACAGTGCATATCTTCCACTTCTGTGTTTGAGATGTACTCAGGCCAGTGCTATCAGCCAGAGAGCTACTCCCAGGAACTGTAATACGCACCTGGTGGCCAGCAATGGGTGACTGATTTTTTAGAGCAGAGGGCATTTGCTTTAAATGGCCTAGTTGTTCAGGTGTCAAAGTACGACCTCCAGTCATCACGGAAGCCTTCTGTGCCATTCCAGGGAAGGCTTGGGTCCTGGACACCACAACATTGGCATGTCCAATCATTGTAGTCACTTGAGAGCCGATACGCTCATGGTATTCAACAACATGTTGGACTAGTGCCTCATAGCTACGGGTAGAAAACTGGCAGCGCTTACAGAGGATATTGTTGCCGTTAACAGAATTTGCCCCATTTTTATGAGACGAGTCTGAGACCATAGCAAGATAGGGAGAGACCACATGCTGGAAGTGTTCCCTGTAAATGTGCCTGCGTACAACATTATACAGGGGATCTCTATAGGTACATTTTTTGCAATAGTACATTGCTCTTTCTACATTATCTCCATGTCTGGCACGATCAAGCAACATTTTATCCTTCTGCCCAATAGCAGTCCCTTGGACAGTCCCATACGTCTGGCGTGCTGAGCTGGGTATGTGGAAAATCTTGACGTGTGTCTCCATAGTTCTCTTACTTGCAGTGAAAGTGCAATATGGACAGTTGAGCAGGATGCTGTTCTCAAAGTTGTTTCTGTGTACATTGCGGAAGTGATTCTTGTAGCCTGAGTAGTATTTGGAAGAAAAGGAACACTCTGTGCAGCAGAATGGCTTTGATCTATATTCCTGAAGAAAAACAAACAGGTGGTTTAGCATTGTTCTATTCGTCATTCC
The DNA here is from genome assembly GCA_036023535.2 of Galaxias brevipinnis. Classification (NCBI taxonomy): domain Eukaryota; kingdom Metazoa; phylum Chordata; class Actinopteri; order Galaxiiformes; family Galaxiidae; genus Galaxias; species Galaxias brevipinnis. Next base: position 28,547 of record JAVQIZ010144249.1, on the reverse strand, counting down.
ACTGGTTTTCAAATACAAAAATATAACAACAAAATGTACAAACTACCATATCACAAAATACTTACCTGTGTCTTAGAGGATGCTGAATCCCATGAACAAATATCAAGGCAGAGAGTGCCTTTCACATATTGTTCATTAGGGCAAAATTCTTTGAAGTCCTGTTAAAATAATTAAAAAGGATAAAAAATTTGAGAATTTATTACTTTATCTATTGATTGATAAAGTACATGTATGTGAATATCAATAGATAAAAGGATAAAAAATGTGAGAATGTATTACTTTATCTATTGATTGATAAAGTACATGTATGTGAATATCAATAGATAAAAGGTAATACAAATGAAAAAATTTTTCACATACATGTTGCCGAAAAGGTGAACACCAAATTCAAGTAAGTTAAATTGCCTTTGAATGAAATGTGCTAAACAAATTCATTTGAAATGTGACACTTTAGTTAACATCTGCCAGTGATTTGCTAGTAATCTGTTGCACCCTTCGAGCTATTTTTGTTGTTGCAAATGATCCTCCTTTAATTAGTTTAATTATCAATGTAATACAGAAATAAATCAATCATATTAAATCTTCTGTGGACATCACATAGTGGGTGTAGTACTAGCAACATTGTGCAATTTATTTGAAATACCCCCTTAATACTTGTGGAAGGTCATCCAAATGTGATAACAGATGCATATATTAACACAAATATAGGTCTAGCAGACAAAATCAAGGTGTTTTACAAGACGACACTGTTGTAACAATGGCTTTTTATCTACGCCACTAAAAGATTTTTGGACACAAATTAAATCATGCAGTGTATGAAAGGGTACATACACACACCATCCATATTTTGATTTTGCTATGCATCTGTTTGACATCTATCTCTACTGTTTCCAAAAAGTTGATGAATGAGAAAGTAGCCTAATAATAAAAGTAGTTTTTTAAATAAATATATGAAGTTCTCTCTGTGAAAGACAAATATATAACTAGCAGTACATTACTCACTTCTACAGCCTCTTTGCAATACTCCAGCCCAATGTCACCAAGTGCCTTCTTCACTTGTCTCCTGGCCCTGCGTATCCTCGTAAGGTTGTTCACTGGGAGTTGATACATCTTCCTTACATAACAAAAGAAAAAGAGAAAAACAAAAAAAAACGGGGGTGGGGGGAGAGAGAGAGAGAGAGAGAGAGAAAGAGAGAGAGAGGGAGGGAGAGAGGCAATGTCTTGAAAAGTTTAAGCCATATTCAAGTATTTGCCATGTTCGAAAAGGTCGTCAGATGTTGCAATCAATGCACTGCTGTGTACCCACATCAAGAATGGAGCGAATCTAAGTACTTATTTATCTTGGCTAGTTGGATAGCCAACACGCTACTGGGTAGGCCGGGCCCAAATCTTGGCTGCATTACTGTATGGGGGTATAGACTAACAATCTTTGAGTTTTGAAAGCATCTTCTGCACTAAGGTTAGTTATCTAAGGATGATGGTTGGCCCTGACGAATGCAAGCTAGCTAACGTCATTCACTAGCTAGCTAACGTTAACGTTTTAGCTCGATTTTCTAATCACAGATTTGACATGCACCTCCACCATGGCGATACACACACAACAAGCTTGCGAACGTTAGCCTAGCTTATTAGGTAACGTTATATTGTGATCCAGCCAAAACGAACAAAATGTAGCCATCGCTGATCCTGTTTGTCATGGCAAATAAACCTGATCATGATACTGACCTTAGATCAAGTTTTGGGGTGAGAAGATGTGGCAACAAAGACTTTTGCTAGCAATAGGTGTTCAAACTCGATACAATGATGCGGATGTGCACACTGCTCAAAGCCGGGTACTGATGCTCAGCCAGCGCATCTTCTGTGGCATACTGAAAATCTATTTTGCATGTGGAACTTCAAATATTGCTCACATTAATTTAAACGGTTAACATAATTGACAACAATGGACTCGCACGACCAACAAGCGCTTATTACGCGTGCCTGCTAGTTGTTAGCTAGCTATCCCAAGTGAAGTCAACATAGCCCAAAATGGCGAGGAGAAAAAGACGGAAGTTGCAGAGCGTAGGGGAGGGATCAAGGCGGTCGGATGATGGAAGTTAAAAATGTCAAAGAAGGTAGACAATTTGTGAACGAACCACATGATGAGTAGGCTAGAGTAGAAAAATTAGACGCACACCAAAATACGACAAATAAGCTGCAGCCATGGCAAGTCTGGTCAGGTAGGGCCAACTTGGCAAACCAATTATAGAAAAAGATGGAACGTTTGATTTATTTTCTAGCTAAAAGGCCAAATTCCGGAGGCAATAGATTATTAATGAATCAATTTGAATGTATTATTTGGTGACAGCAGTAAAAGTTCACTTACCCAGCTTGCAGTAGGTAAATGTGTCCATACACAGCATCCACTTTTCAAAACATTTCCAGGTCCGTCAGATTTGCCGAACAGACAAGTTACACATTTACATTGGAAGACGTTGGACGTGTTCGGAATCGCATCCTAAACAAGGCCTATATGTCAATTGAGTAAATTTTACCATGGAAAATGTTCCTGGATGACATTCTATATTTGGGGAGAAAAAAAAGAGTATCGGGAAAAAAAGAGTACACCAAAATTCATGTGCGAACTTCCTCCTGGCTTTGACAGAATAAAAAATATGCTGGTGTTTTGGTCACTGCCTCATTTGAGACCATCAACCATTCCACCTTCCTAGAGTGCCTCCACTACACCATTGGTCTCTCCGGGCAAGCCACGAGCTGGTTTAGCTCCTTCTTGACAGACCTGAGTTTCCTTCTGTGAGTCTAACTCTCAGACACACCTTGTTACCCACAGTGGCCCCCAGAGCAATGTCTTGGGTCCCATCCTGTTAGTCTTGTATTTGCCCCTTCTTGGCCAGGACATCAGCCAGCACTGGATTTCTTTCCATTGCTATGCTCATGACACACCTATCTGAAAACAGCCCCCAGTCCATTTGCTGCCTGCTCTAACCTGAACACCTGCCTGGAGGAAATAAGGGCATGGATGAACCAGAATTTCCTGCAACTAAACAGAGGCAAGAGAGAGGCTTTACTGCATGGTATACCCCACACCAAGTCCAGCACTACCACTTAACCCACCTCACAGTTGCTGGGCAGAACGTCTCTCTCTCCTCCTCCATCTCAAACCTGGGCGTCAAGTTTGATTCCAACCTGACATTGGATTACCATATCAAACAGCACTGCAAAGTGTAATTTTTCCTCCTCAAGAAGGTCTCCAAACTCTGGCCCCCTCCCTGTCTTCTACAGAATCCAATTCAAAACCCTTCTGCTGACATTTTAATGCTCTAATGGCAATGTCCCCTTCTACCTCAAAGATCTTTTCTACACTCACCAACCCTTCCGCAGTCTCAGGTCTGGGGATAGCCTCCTTCTCCCTATCCCCAAATCCAATCTCTGCTCAATGGGCGACTGCTGTAGCCCCCTGCCATCTGTGAAATGCCCTCCCAGAGGCTGCCATAGACTTTATAATGTTTTAAAACAGGCATAAAACATTTATCTTTAAGAAAGCCTTCTGCTGTTTTTTAGTTGTTATACATTTTTGATTATTATTATTATTATTATTATTATTATTATTATGAATAATAATAATCCTTTCTGTTTTTTGTTTCAGTTTTCATTAATATTTTATTTGTTTGTTAGGCCTCTTAATGTTGGTTATAGCGCTTTGAGATTGTTCTTACAGTGAAAAGCACACTACAAGTAAACTGTATTATGTTTTTTTATTGTAAGGAAATCGATTACGTCAGTTGGGCCTGTTAGGCAGTTACAAGAAGTGTGCTCATATGGAGCAGACGTTCACTGCAATAAGCCATATAAAAATCTAGATTTGTGCCTGAGTTAACGGCAGTTATTGTTGGGGAGGTTTGCTATAGGCCCTTTACTGAATCATGAGGTGTAGAATCATTACATGTCTAGATTAGTTGGCTCGTAGGGTTTGTGCATATGCTGTTTTGTCTTGAACTGTCATTTTAGGCAACAGTAGGCTAGTAGATCCAGCAACAAGTTACTATTTACTCTATACTTAATCAAATTCTCAACTGCAATCATAGGTTGGAGAGGAGAATCCCATCAATCTTTCTCTAGCGTGCATTACAATGATGCTGTAAATATGAACTGTTTTTAGTAATTAATGTACTAGATCTTTAGTAAAATAAAGATGCATGCATTGGAAAATATGTTTTATTGCTCAATTTGGTCATCCAAGAGGCTCCATAACCTCCAGCACAACGGCGCAGGGTCCAGTCATCACCAGTTTTCTGACTGTGCAATAATCCAAAAAGAGAACACTTTGTCCGTTCACCTGGCACACAAACTGACACACCTCGGGGCAGAAGTAGAAGAGAGTATTCTTAGAAATATGCTGATGAAGAGATATCCATTTAGATATGTTGAATTTCAAGAAAGTAAACTAGGACTTAAGAATGTTTGTTAAATTACTTTAACTCCTGCTGCTGCTGCAGGGCTTCCACGATCAACTGCCTGGATGTAACAAGGGGCCTTGCCTCTGACAACAAAACCCCAACCTACTGCATCTCCCACCACCTAAATTTGAAATACAAATAATTAAGTTTTGTAAATCCATAATCACTGAACAAAATACAGAAATCGGGTGGGTTGTAAAGCTCACCGTTAACACTCTCTTGATAAAAGGTGCCCCGGGAGATAACAGTTCCTTGCATGACACATTCCTCTTTAGCACTGCAAAAACATCACAGCTACTAATTATAGTCTTTAACTAGTATTTACACTTATTGTACACTTTTTTTTTAAGTTGTGTAATGTGTCTTTTTAACATGAATTCCTTTTTACTGTGATAGTACTAAATTGTTGCTTAATAACAGTGTTTTACTGTTGCTGTTTCCAATCACGTTGTAGTTAGATATATGTACAGTGAACGTTTGTTTTTACATTTATATAAACTCAGCAAATACAAAAAAACATAGTTAAGTCAAGTACAGACATGCCTGATTTGGGATTGCATGTCACCAGTGGGGTAGAAGACAGTGGGACAGGGGTTGAATATCCTGTAGAATGAAGTTGAAGGGAACTCAAACTGCTCCGCCGTACGTTTGCTATAATCTTCAAATCTTTACTGAGGTCCACTATAATAAATGAACACATAGCTTTAATAAGTGTTAATATAATTTGGTGTCAAAATAGCATTAAGACGGCTTAGTATAATTTAGCTTTTACCAGATTGAAATCCACTGCTGGCCTCCTGTGGGAGGTTTTTGTGTAAAACAAAAGGGCTGTCAGCTTGGTTGTCCTCTGCTGTCTCAGCTGCAATCCCCTCCTCGTTCTCTCTTTCACTTTCATTCAGTAGCTCTGAGAGTCGTCGCCGTCGCCGAAAATTGATGCAAAACTGATACAGAAGCCCACTATCAAAGAAATTGTGCTTCTTCAAAACTGTTGGTGGGGGATGAACAACATGAAAAAATAAAATAGATACCTGTGTCACAATTTTAATTAGACCACTTGGAGTATTGAATGTTTTCACAATGCTGCCAATGCTGCAGATGTAGGGGACAATCCATGTTCAAATCCGAAGGTTTAGCCATAGAACCCATTCACTCAGAACAGCCTGATAAACTGGCAAACCTCTCGTTTACATTAAAATTCTAGGAATGGAACATAATTAACGCTAATATTGTGTTTTGACATGTTTTACCAATGTATTTGTGTGTGTGTGTGTGTGTGTGTGTGTGTGTGTGTGTGTGTAGCCTAGCCGGTAGACCCTACTGCCATCTGACCATAGTATCCAGCAGTTTTTCAATCTCTCATTGACCCTAATTACAAGCAGAAATATACCTAGGTATAGGATATATATAGATTGGTTAATATTTATTTTTCATTAAATATAAAATTGCTTTGCTTATTGCCTGGTTTCCAAACCTGAATATAAATTGGCTACATCAAAAATAATTGCATTGAATTACCCATAAAGTTTTATGTTTGTTGGTCTTCAATAGTTTACTTAAGTTATCTCTCCTCTCAGTCTCACCATGCTGAATGATGCCATGTTCCTGCAAGGCACGGCACAGTTCCAGACCTTGGCGCCGGCTTTCCGTCTCTCCATTCTGAAGCAGCCAGTCAATTAACTGACAGCCAGGAAAAGAGCGCTGGTATGCAACCCCCTGTTCTTGCCTTAGTTGAAGAATACTGTCTCTACAGGATATGAGACTGAGTCCACGAATGCACAAATAGAACACATAGAAAGCCAACATTTAGAATACAAATTTGCATCACCTACTTAGTCAGTCTATGATTACATCTGCCAGTGACAGCCTTTGAGACATCATATAACTTGGCAGCATACAGTTCTCCACTCTGGTAAGGCAATACCTAAAGGTCATGTCTGGCTTAAAAGAGAGTATATGTGTAAACAAATATGTACTCACTGTTCATACAATCGTTGTCCTCTCATGAACACCTTGACCTCTGTATTAAAGGGAAATGTGCCATCATCCTTACGGAAACGGTACAGCAGTTTTGCATCCTTGAACATAGCTGTCTTGTCACAAACTAGAAAGTCGAGAAAACAAACACAGATTTCCTTATAGATTGTGTTTACGTTCGCTTACATATGTTTTGAGGTAATGAATTGTCCTTACCATGATGAACAATGTCATGGTCCATGAGGTGTTGCATGAGAGAAAGAGCTGTAACTCGGTCTGGCGCTTCCTTGTGACTTGCCAGCCAGTCTGTAAGCTCTTGGGCCACAAAACAGTTTGGGTAGGTACGTAAATGGTACCTTCGGTCCTTGATCAACTTTCCATCATGAAGTTTCATCCTTGAAAGTAAAACAAAAGTGATCGAGAGAAGTAGCTTTTAGCTCATGAATAACATGTGAGAGGTAAGAGTTCATGAAACACACTCTTTTCGTTGGCTTTTGCTACATACCTGAGTTGCTCTCCAGCAATCATAACTTCAGCTTTGTGAAGTCTGGCAATAGTTTTTTTTCTCATACTTCCAGATTTCTCCATGTTCTGTCAATGACTTTAGACCACAAACCTACCTTTTATGTTCCTTTATGTTTACCAAATACCACACAGTACCTTGTTACAATGGGGGAGAGATGTTGTGTATACAACCCAAGGACACAACTCCAGACAACGAGAAATATATAATTGTGTAATACTCCTGTGAGACTTTAGAGAGAATGATTACTGTATTTATTTTCTCTTTCATATTCCTTTTATAAATATACTGCTGTATTTGGAGACCCTTAGAAAATAAACAGTGCTGGGGGAGGGGAGGGGAGGGGGGTAATCAAGAGGGTTTCTTAGATTATTCATTGTCACGACGTGCGCTTACTTCTTTGACCACAAGAGATCAGTATAGAACCATACATTTTAAAAAATATTGTGGGAATGAAAAAGATTGCCCTGAAAGCCTTTGTTGATCCATCTCGGTTGAGATTAAATTACATCGATTACGCAAATTAAGGCCAACATATTCTATATGTTAAATTAAGGAACAATGTACAACGGATATGTTGTATGAGGGCTTGAAGACGGCACTATGTGGTCCCATTTTAATGCACAACTTGACTACGCTAATGGAATACAATGAGGAATGTTGTGATTTATATGGAGACGCTCATTAGATTGTATATTATCCAAATATTTTGGCCTGGTAGATGTTGAATTTTCAACCTATTGTGGGTTGCCTCATTTTAAACTCCTATATTAAAGAAACTATTAGGCTATTATAAACTGTCCGAACATTTGAAGTATATCAAGCACAAAGCTACGTTAAGGTAACAGTTAGGTACTGACCAAAGGAGAACAAAAAGGAGAAAAAACATAATGTGTTGACAGTCTACGGGCAAGGATTTTATCAAAATGGGCACCATCACATGTTCAGCCTCGAAGAATTACCAAAACACTAGCATCAGCTTTTATGCAAATTGTCCTCCTTGACGTCCTTTCATTGGAGAGAAGCATGGAGGTGTAGGCTGTAACTCGTGACATCACGCCATTGGCGCTTTATGAAGAAAGTGCACTTCAGCTAAAAAATACAGCGCATCCGAGCTGCCTCGCACGAAGACCATTCTCTTCTCTTCCGTTAGTAGGATCTTTTATGTGGCTATGAGACAACTGCACTTTTAGTGATACGCTTAGATGGTTGACTAGTTAGGTTACGCCTGTAGCCTTTACGCACGCGTTTCCGTTGCATTTGCCTTTACTTTATTGATTGACTGCATTAAATAGTCTCTTAGCATTTTTGTTTTGTTTTAGAAGAGCACAGAAAGAGTCGAGGGAAATATGACCAACGAGGGGCATTCAAATCTGGAGCTTCCAAAACCCCCAATGGATTTTGTCAGTGAATACGAATTGATGAAGTTTGGCGTAAAAAAAGAGGCAATGCAGGCGATTGACCGCTCATTCATTGGGCCTTGTAGCCAGCTCCAGAGACCCGACTCTGTCTCCTCTATCACTCCAGGCAGCACTCCTTGCAGTTCGGTACCTTCGTCACCTAGCCTTAATCCAGGTGAGCAAAGGAACCCTGGTGACCATTTTTGGATACCCAATAATGGAGGTTACTCTCAGCAAATGTATCCTCATGCCTTTGGTCTGACACCCGAGGACGCAGTAGAGGCCCTTATTGGGACCACAGCCCAGGGGCACCAACCAACACCTCACGGCCAACAAACTTTTCAGGCAGAATTCGAAGGTTACGGCCCGGCACATCATCACCTCAGTGACCATGCTCAATCCTACCCTGGACTTCTCCGACAACCCGACGACCTCTCGGGGCATCCTGACATGCACGATATGCCAAGTGCACTCTGCCATAATCAATATAACCACAAGGATGAACTGGATAACTCTGCTCCCCATTCACCAGAGTCACAACAACCTGTCCTCAGTGCGCATCATCTCCATCAGCAAAATCGCCAAGACAGGCGACATGGTATTGAGAACCAGTTTTCAGATGACCAACTAGTATCTATGTCAGTCAGGGAGCTCAACCGGCACCTGAGAGGTTTAACCAAGGACGACGTTATGCGTCTCAAGCAGAAGCGTCGAACCCTGAAGAATCGGGGTTACGCACAGTCTTGCCGCTACAAACGTGTTCAGCAGAAGCATGTTCTGGAGCACGAGAAGCACGGTCTTGTCTCACAAGTGGAGCAATTACAACACGAACTGAATCGGCTGGCGCGTGAGAGGGACGCCTACAAACTTAAATGCGAAAAATTGACTGGTACAAATGGTTACCATGAAACTGGGTCTACTAGTGACAACCCTTCCTCACCTGAATATTTAATGTGAGTGATTGTAGGCACTGGGAACTGAAGTTATTTAATGGATTATCATGACAGTTGGTCTGAGCAGCATCAAAGTTAGGCCCATTGATTATTTTATTGAAGCTCATAATGTAAGCTATATTCGAAGCCTAATCGTTTATAATTCAGTTAAAGGATCCATATCAGACATATAGGCCTAAAGGATATCGATTTGGAAACATGCGTGCAGGACATGTATGGGGACTGTATTTTGTCTTTAAATAAATACTTGAAATTAGTAGGCTCATTATTCTAAATTGTTTTAATTTTTAAGAATATCATTATGTATTACAAAAAGGGTTAAAGTATTGTGTCTTGTCGCTTGGATTACATTCTTTCAAATAGTTTTTTTTATAATTTTGCTTTTCTTGTTTTAGTAAATATTTCTCAAGTGGTCTCATATATTGTCACAGAAAACAGACTATGTGTACTTTTTTGAGTAGCTCACTCTGCTGGACAGATTTTCTTTCCAATCAATTCTGCAAGCAAAGGAACTTACACTTTTCTTTAAGTCTATGGTGAGAAGCCTGCAGCTGAACATTATTGTTTTGTATTTAGACCTAAATTGGTTTTCATCTACTCTGGATCAATAAAGCCATTATTACTTTGTAAAGGTGTGTTTTATCTTATCATTAATTGTCATGAGTTGCGTTCTTTAGTACATATATATGCGGAAAACGGATGTGAAAATTATGGTTGTAAGGGCAGCGAAATACAATGCATAATATGTAATTTGTTTGTGGCACATTGATGCGTTTGAACTTTCCAGTCACATCAATTAGGTTTAAAGAAAAGACAGGATCAACATAGTGTACTCTGAAATACTGAAAGAGGAAAGCTGTTTACTCACGATACACTTAAGTTGTGTATGATTTGTCAGATCCTCTGGGTTTCAATTACTTTAGTAACAATTAGTCCTTATTATACTATAGAAAATATATTGTATCCAATTATGGAAGTGCGTATTTACTTTAATAATTAGTTAAACATTTTAAACACACACACACACACACACACACACACGTACGCACACACATTTATTTCAAGTACATGGTTGTATTTCTCTAATGCACATTAACACATGAAAAACAGAACCTGTGTCTTACTAAATAACACCAACCATGTAGAGAATGTTTATAAACTTATTTTTTTTGTGCTTTATACGTTATGTATTGCATTATAATTCTTGGCGAATTCAGCAGAATAAATCAAATCCGTGCCTATGCGTTTCAATCAAATGTCAACTAGACACGGATATTCTTGCAGAAATGTAGTTGAATTAGTAGCAAATTAAAGGACAAGTGTTTTTAACTTTTTTTCCTGACCTTTGACCTTCATGGAGTGCTGCTTCCTGAGGGACTCGGGTATTTGAGCACTGGCTTGCCGTGTCTGTGTGGCATAGATAATTCGAGTTAAAATCAAGCTTCCCCTTCTGTTCTCTTCCTCAGAATAACAGGTCACGTCTGCATTCATTAACAGAGGGACATAGAAACAACAACTGCAGCACTTTCCTACCCTTCTCGAGAAGACTGTAGATTTTTTTTTTTTTTTATTACCAGAAGTAATGCAGTTTCTAGAACCATTTAAGACTTTTAAGATAATGTTTTAAGATGATTTCAATGATTAAGAAATATAAAGTTTTAATTCAAAAGGGTTTTAGACTAGGATTAGGATTAAACAAAAACCTCGTAACCATTATGTTTAAACCCTCTGTGATGAACTATATATGTAGAGAAAAATGCAGAAGAAACATGTAGAATTTTTTTTAATTTATGTATTACGAATATGTGGGTTCAGTGTTCCTTTTATTCAACTGGATCCCCCTTTCTGGAGTTTAGTTGAGCAGGTTTGGCAGTAATGGCTCCAACCTTTAGCCCAGCTGACAGGTTCTCTACTCATGTATGACCTCACAGTATTGACCTTACCCTCTGTCCACTGAAAACAGCCCTAGAAGCAAATCACAGGTGCTGAAGTACTTTCCCATTGTAAGCAAAATTCCTGGAGGAACCCCCAATGCATGCGCTTTTTTGGGTGAGTGCAATGTATAAAGAAGATGCTTTGTGTGATCAGGAATATTCAGAGATTACAGTACTGTAGGTACTGACAGCCGTGATACATTCTTTCGCATAGAAGATTTTGCATAACAAAATGGAGGTGTTTAAGTATGTTTCTTTGTCTGTACCTTTATGTTCATACAAACGCTTTTATGTCCGTTTTTTTGTGTGTGTGTGCATCTGCTTGTTGGTTCGCATGTGTTAATCAATGCGTCCAGTAGCAAGTGCAATGTGTATGAGGAGGGCAGCGGTTTGTGGTAGTGTAACACAGCATGCAGGGTGCCATTGTAGAAACGATTAGCCAGCGCTTTTCCCTTGCATGTGATAGGCTAGTGTGCCTGATGTGGGAGCCCAACACTTCCCCCTCCTCCGTGCCACCAACACCCCCACCCTACACTGCCTGAGGCTGTCTACTGAGTCAGCAGGAGAGGGAAAGGTGTCTGCTTCTCTCTGGCGTCACAATAAGAGCGAAGAAAGCAAGCTTAGGGAAGATATGGGGAGTCGTTTTTGGCGAATATAGTTGCAGAAGGAAAATTATTATATAGATAAGATTTAAATTTAGGGTAAGAGGGGAAGAGAGGAAGACTGAGCAAGGAAGAAAAAAGAGAAAGAAAAAAGCTAACTGGACCGCCAGAAACATTTTGTCCTTTGTTTCAGAGTGCCTTGTTTCCACTCTTACATGTAGTACGTCAGTGCATCTTTTTGTTACAGTTATCACGCATATGCTTTGTGAATACATTTTTTAAAAATAATTTCCCTCTGATAAGTATCACATTTGGTTTATAATGAGTTGAAACACACATTTTTTGGTTGTCGAGAGATGATTGTCCGTGGGAGTGGTGTTATTCCGTCCTTTTCAACAAGCTGCGTGTTGCCGGTTTGCAGAGGGCTGTTCACTGCTGCTCAGACAGTGGGCACAGACAGCGGAATGTCAGAGATGTGCACCATTGTGAGGGAGAGGCACAGGAATGCAGGCTGCCAGGCCGTACTGTCACCAATGAACACAGACATGAGAGTCAGTCGGCGAGGGAGGTAAAAGGGGGCCCCCATGCACACCCAAATTCACTACTACCATCCTCTGTTCGAACCACACCAGTCCATTTTTTAAAATCAGTTTTACACAATCCAAGAGTCCAGATAGTTTGGATCTATGCAAGAGAGTAGATTTGTTGCTGACAATAATAAAAATGAGGCTTCTCCGTAATGTAAAACACTAGTTAAAAATTGTATTTGGTGTTAGCTAGTTAGAAGTTATCAAACAATTCCACATGATCAATCACAACCAAGTGATGTTTTCTAAGGATCATGATATTAATAATCCTTATATTCTGATTAGACATTTTGACTCAACCGACAGCACTGACTAGTCCAAGCCAGATTTTTTTTTTCTTCCTGTAACCTTTTTGTTGTGCAATAGTTGGTGCGGATGACCTATCTATATGTGTGGATTCGCATGAACTGCACAGCAGAGAGAGGGATAGAGGATGGGATGTGGGGGGGGAGAAGGGTGGCTTCCTCTTTCACTTCCTATTTGAGGGTCCAGTCAAGTGACTCTTTGTGAGAGCGTTAGGTTGTGTGGCTCAGGAAAATGCAGCCCGGGCGGCTGTGGGTTTCCGCTCAGGATGTCCAGCCGTATCTGTGCAGTGGAGTGGTGACAGTCTGAATCATGCAGGGATCATACAAGCAGACACAGAGACCCCCACCAGCACACGCACACATGCACATGAACACATACTACACAAACAAGTGTCGTTGCACGCACAGACATATGCCAAACCATGCAACGCAGCAGAACACACACTGTGGTGTACACGTGCGTATGTTCTCTTTATGAGTGCTTTTGTGGATCACCTCAGTTTCTACTGAAACTTCTTGTTGACCGCTCACTCTTAATCAAGAATGAACGGGTTTATGGCAGACATTGCCACATTTTGAACGGTCCAACAGCGTTATGATGGCACTGCAGTAAATGACTCCAGGTATCACATGACAGCCCCAGCAGGCCCAAGCAGAGCAGATTAATATGTAGCCCCAGTACTACCATAAAGGTTGTCTCATTAGATGACACACCTACCTTAAGCCTGCTTTTTAGTGTGTTAGTGCTGGAGTTTCTCAGCGTCTGATAAGTCGGTCTTCTGATAACGTCCTTGTCACGTTCCATTGAGCACCACTGAGAGGGAAATTATAAAGTCCTGTCACATTATTGACCCTGGACTTTGTTTACAGAGCAAAGGGTGACAAGTTTGTTACAATTACAGCATAGTACCAGCCTACCTGCAATTGTTACAGGAACAAAACAACACAATGCAATCTAATTGAAACTCAAATTCCCAAGATGATGTCAAAAGCTGTGTTCCTCTGTGTGTGTGTGTGTGTGTGTGTGTGTGTGTGTGTGTTTGTGTGGGTGTATTTGTGTGTGTTTGTAGTAATCCACAGAACAATTTCAGTCGAAGGTCAAAGGGTAAAATCCTGGTCATGTCAGAAAGAGATAGCTAGAGAGAGGGAGAGAGAAAGCGAACGAGAGAGAGAGAAAAAGAGAGAGGGAATGGAGTAAAGACAGAAAGAGAGAGGGAGCAGGGAGAGAGAGTGTGTAGATAAGACAGAGGTACAGGAGTTCCTTTCTCCCGTACCCTCGTTCTAGGATTTCCTGCTCTGTTTTATGGGGGTCACGCAGCTGGCAGGCGCCCTCCTGTTTCAATCCGTAATGATGACAGGCGTCTATTAGAACACAGCAGAAACATGAGCCAGATAGGTTAACTCGGGCTCTTCCCCCTTGACTGCCTCTTCCCTTTTCACAGCCCCCGGTTCACTCTCCATAGGGCCGAGTTGTGGCTCCCAGTTGTTGTTAGCAAAGCACTGCTGATTAAGGGTCAGCCAAAACCTTGCTCAGACGCCACCGTGTGCGCCCCTGCGGAGTTCAGTCCACTCTGAACAAAGCGTCTAGAACTGTGTGTCCACTCTTATTTTATGGTGTAAATGTGGTGTTTATGAGACTCATATCCTGAAGAGTTATTGGAAACCCTTGCTTCTTGGCAAAAGGGCTTTTTGTTGAAATGTTGAAGACTTCATATCATAGGGTAATTAATTAGAGGATTGACAGGGGAAAAGAAAGCATGTGCCTGTGTTTAGTTTGTATGTGGGAGAAAGAGAGAGGGCGAGAGAGAGAGAGAGAGAGAGAGAGAGAGAGAGAGAGAGTCCAACATGTCCAAAATATAATCCCATTAGAGAACAAATATTCCCCCAAATAACAAACATGTATAATGAATTCGAAAACAAACAAGAAGAACAAAATTGCCCTATTTACTTGGTGAAATGCCAAGCTGTACAGCTATTGCAGCACATTTTGTTCACCAATGCCACACTCTGAAAACAGCCAGTGGAACAAATGAATAAAAAAAATAAAATAAAAAAAAAGTGTCTGAAATTGATTTATGACATAATATTGTTTATTTTGTTGTTGTCATATCTGTCATATGTGTTGTAATGCTTTGGCAATGTAAATGTATACTTTACCATGCCCATAAAGCTCATTTGAATTGAAATTGAATTGAGAGACAGAGAGAGAGAGAGGGAGACGGGGAGAGAGAGAGAGAGAGGGAGACGGGGAGAGAGAGAGAGAGCGAGAGAGAGAGATTTATTATTTATTCCCTAAACAGAGAATATAAATTGGCTGAATATCCCTCCACTGTCAGAGATATTAGGCAGAGGCAGATCCTTACCAAGTACAGGCTAAGTGACCACCATTTGGCAATCGAAAAAGGGAGATTTAAAAAGTCATGGCTTCAAAAAAAGGAAAGGATATGTGGTCACTGCTAGACAGCTGAGGTTGAGACAGAGATGCACTTCCTTTTAACGTGTGAGAAATTCAAAAACACAAGGCAGCAATACTTTCACAAATGGGAATTAGTAATACCAAATTTCAATAAACGAAATGACAACTACAAATTCAGAGCTCTCCTAGGAGAGGATAATAATGTGGCAAACCTTGCTGCAAAGTACATTTTTGTATGCCACAACCTGAGGGATAGTGAGTGATCAACATACACACATGCACACACACCCACACACACACACACACACATTGACATAAATTAACAATCCCCAAACAGATACATTAAACACACATACATGCAACACAACACAAACAGGGAAACCAGTGATGCAGGATGGCCTTATTTTGTACTGATTGTGCGCACTCACTCACACACACACACACAACACACTGCATTTAGTTTGTACAGTACCTGAGTATAATGTACTATATAAACTATAAACTGTAGTAATATGTTTTTATTCAAATAATTTGTAATTGTTTGATTATTTTTAAGCTATCTGTGTCTTATTGTGATTTATGCAAAGCAATCCACATTTTTTTATTTGCATTATTTTGTAAACTGCTTTGGCAATATTGTCTACTTGTGTACAGTCATGCCAATAAAGCATTGCACTTGAATTGAATTGAATCGAATTGAGAGAGAGAGAGAGAGAGAGAGAGAGAGAGAAGGAGGGAGAGAGAGAGAGACAGAGGGTGGGAGGGAGAGAGAGAGGGAGAGAGAGAGAGAGAGAGAGGGAGAGAGTGAGAGAGAGAGAGAGAGAGGAAGAGAGAGAGAGAGAGAGAGAGGGAGAGAGAGAGAAATAATGGAGGTATTAATGTCTGCTCCACAGTGACAGGATCGTTTGCTAACCAAGGCTTACAGAACTGTGTTCTGGCTGGGTTATTTAACATGTTGCTATGGCGTGTCTGTGCTGGCTGGGTTATTTAACACGTTGCTATGGCGTGTCTGTGCTGGCTGGGTTATTTAACAGGTTGCTATGGCGTGTCTGTTCTTGCTGGGTTATTTAACAGGTTTCTATGGCGTGTCTGTGCTGGCTGGGTTAGTTAACAGGTTGCTATGGCGTGTCTGTGCTGGCTGGGTTAGTTCACAGGTTGCTATGGCGTGTCTGTGCTGGCTGGGTTATTTAATAGGTTGCTATGGCGTGTCTGTGCTGGCTGGGTTATTTAACAGGTTGCTATGGCGTGTCTGTGCTGGCTGGGTTGTTAACCAGGTTGCTATGGCGTGTCTGTGCTGGCTGGGTTGATAACCAGGTTGCTATGGCGTGTCTGCTCCACAGGGCTGGGAATGTCTAGATGACGACCTCATAAACAGTCTATATACCAAGGGTGGATTTGTTGACTCGGCACACACAACAGGATGGCTGCTAGCATGTCATGCTAACAGGAATGACTGGTGTTAGGCACCAACTTCACGTTACTGTTTGAAGTAGCACAAGTTATATTAAGTGTGTCATTTGAAGAAGCAATGCTGAAAGGATTTGTTTGAAGCTACAGGTGAAACAAGCATCAAAATAGTCTGGTTTAATCTCCTGAAAATATGACTGGATCTACAATATACATATTTATTTTAAACTTCACCACTAAATGCTCTAAAATCCATCCATCCATTAGCTATACCGCTTATCCTATGCAGGGTCGCTTATCCCCCCCTGCTCTAAAATCACACCTTATAAAACCCAGCTGCAATCATGAAAACACGGTGTGGAAATACGGATGGCTGTAATTACCTGGAAACGTTCCGACTCACACCTTTACAGTCCCTGAATCCATCGCTGAATCTTCACACCAGTCTTTTCTTTTTTTGCTGTGAAAAAAAAACGTCTGCTCCCTGGTGCCTCTCTCTCTCTCTCCCTCTCTCTACCTCTCTCTCTCTCTCTCTCTCCCTCTCTCGTCTCTCTCTGTCTCTTCCCCTCTCCCTCTCTCCCTCTCTCCCTCTCTCTCGTCTTGCAGCACCTGAGAGGAGTTCTCCCATGGCGGCCGTAGTTCAGGTAACAGCCTCTCACCTCAAACAGCGACACAGGGCACAAACACCTGCATGACGTCATCGCCACAAGCTGGGCTTACCTGCTGTGCTAACCGCCCCGCCCACACCCTGTAGACACATGCAACGTACGCGCGTGCACTCGCCTGCATACACACCCACACACCCACCCACCCACACACACACACACACACCAAGAGACACAGATATAGATAAAGAGAGAAATGTACAGAGAAAGAGAGAGAGAGAGAGAGAGAGAGATAGAGATACAGAGAGAGAGAGAGAGAGAGGGAGAGAGAGAGAGAAAGAGAGAGAGAGAGAGATAGAAAGAAAGAGAGAGAGAGTGAGAGAGATTCAGAGAGCGAGAGAGAGAGATAGAAAGAAAAAGAGAGAGAGAGAGAGAGAGAGCGAGAGAAAGAGAGAGAGAGAGAAAGAGAGGGAGAGAGCGAGAGAGAGAAAGAGAGATTCAGAGAGAGAGAGAGAGAGAGAGAGAGAGAGAGAGAGAGGGAGGAAGCTCTCAGGCAGGGTAGGCTTCCTAACATATGTATGTGTGCATGTATGTATGGACTGGTGGTGTCAGGTTTCAGTTACAGACATTTGAACTGGTGGGCTTTGAGCAGGCGAAAAGCCGCAGGGACATTTAGGCCTGACTTAAGGTGTGAATCCTGGACCTCTCCAAAGCGTCCATGCTTTGTGTCTGTCTCTAAAGGACCAAATCCATGTGGGGACAAAACCCAAAACAAAGCCGCCCCTCAAACACAAACACTATCACAGCTTCACCGTTTCACTTCATGTAGCTATTGTTTATTATAGTAATCTGTCCAGAAAGTGAAAATAATGGCAGCAGCAGACTGTTTACATACCATGTTTACATAACATGTTTACATACCATGTTTACATAACAGGTTTTTCTATTCCATTCCTAGACTCTGCTTTCTTTTCTAGGACTATCAGTTCTACCGTCACAATGCAGACAGGAAAGAAGAAGAGAGGAAGAAGAGATAGGAAAACAAGGAGAGCAAGAAACAGCAGACAAAAACATGCCAATTTGTGTTGTTGTGTCTGTGTGTGTGTGTGTGAGCGTGTGTGAGTTTAGACATGTCTGAAGCCGTAAATATATTTACACTCAAATGTACAATCAGAGTCAAGAGACAAAAAACAGTGAGAAAGAAACAGAAGAGCCACTAATTTTTTCTCACTATTCAAACCCAGTGTAGACCTTATGGCTCTCCTGTAGGATTCAACAATCAACAATTCACAAGTCTTTCTATTTACTATGGTAGCATTTCAATATCCACATACATATGCAAGTTTTCTCATATGTAAAGCCCCTGGGATTTAGACAGCAGATTGGTGCAAAACATTGTCATAAAACGTGTTACATATTATTAGTTAGACCCTCACTTTTAACAAAATCTGAGGATTTGGCTTATATAAAATTCAATGCTAATGTTTTTTATTAATTTTTTGACATTCCTATAAAGTGAGATGCTAATGTCCACAGGACACACTGAAGTCAGGCAGAATGGGAATCTTTTGAGAATGTACGCTGTCTATAGAGAGACTAAATTCACCCCTTCCGGTTGACCACCATGGGACCTTAGTTCAGAGGAAATATGTATGGTAGTCAACGGCGAGAGACAACTTATCTTTTGATCACGAATGAATTGTGCCATGAACTACACATATGACGTTTGTCAATTTAAAAGATAGTTTTGCACCTCAAGAAAGTCTTCTCTAAAACATGAAAGTAATGTTGAGTTTTGTGTTAGCCTTCTCAATGAACTACATCGCTCGTCTCGCACAGTGTACGTCACCTGTCACTTTGGCACACTTGAGCTCTTTCTCCTAGAAAGAAGTGGAAAGTATTAAAATACGAAAATCATTACAAGTTACCCATGATAAGAGCGGCAGCAATGCGAAAGGAGAGCTAATGGGTTCAGTAAGAGCTAGTACGGGACCTGCTCTACAAGGTTTCAGTGAGTGTTAATGAGTCACTTCAGCTAGCTAACGTTAGACCCAACGCGACTGTTGGGTTTGTAGTCTTTCTAATTACGTATTTTGACAGTCTTATACTTCAACGTTTTTACGACAAACTGCGACTTTCTTGACTTGCAAAACTATCTTTTAAATTGTCAAACATCACTGTATTTACTTCATGGCACAATTAATTCGAGATCAAAAGATAAATTGTCTCTCGCCGTTGACTGCCATACATATTTTTTTCTGAAATAAGGTCCCATAGCAGTAAACCGGAAGAGGCGTACTGA
The DNA here is from genome assembly GCA_036023535.2 of Galaxias brevipinnis. NCBI lineage: Eukaryota > Metazoa > Chordata > Actinopteri > Galaxiiformes > Galaxiidae > Galaxias > Galaxias brevipinnis. The sequence continues at coordinate 9,082 of JAVQIZ010144249.1, read as the reverse complement.
GGCTCTCTCTATAGTGAGTGTGGGATTAAAGTGGAAATCCCTAATCTGTTATTTAAACTAGGATTACCGCCATATAACTGCTTGTAAACATGTGTTTGCAGTAGGATAATCCACAACCGTTCATGCTTTGTTTAGTTCAGTCTCATTTCTTTCGTTGCACTGTTCTTGTGGATATAGTTAAAACATGTTGGATATACCGATTATACCTTTTTGCATTTAAACTTTAACTGTGTACTTTTATAGTATATAAACTATAACAGTAGAATTATAGTATTTAAACTATAACTGTAGGCTACTTTTATAGTATTTGAATTATGACTGTGTACAATTATAGTATTTAAAACTATAACTGTGTACATTTGTATTGGAAATAAATCCATCCCAGTCACCTGACTACAACTGGGGGGGACGGGACGACGACGACGACAAATAGGCTGAACACATCAACACACGGTGAAATATTATTACCATTCATAATGTATATTAGCTTATGCGCTGAGAAGTGTACACGATTTAAACATATATGTACAAAAAGGTTCTACAGCTGGCTGTGTGAAATTCATATCCAAGTCAAATTATTGAGTTTGGTTCTGGACAGTGTAAACAAGAATTAGTCGCTTCCTGTAAGAGTTTGTACGGCTGTGATTCTAAACGTCGGATATCACAGTGACTTTCTAGTTTTGTATAATCTGACAAACAAACAAAAAAAAAACGTATGCTACTCTGAGCTTCTTGCGATAATTATTGTTATAATAAATAGTTTAAGAAAGTCTCAATTACTGCTCGACTTATACCATACCCTGTTTAATTATCAAGGAAAAACATTTCTTTAAAAACTTTAGTCAGAAAGTTAACGCTGGTTTAGTAAAGGTTATTTGATAGGGCTCAATTTTGCTGCACGTAAACTACAGCATTCCTGAATAACCGGTTCAGCTAAAATGATCATCATGATCAGTCTACGGCAAGCCGCGCCAACGGCCAGTTTCTAAGGGATTTAAACAATAGCACACTTCCTGGCCTACATCTCAGCCCTGCCAATCAAAGTGTCGTTGAACAAAGTGTCCATTTTTATGAAATCAACAGTCCGCCTTTGTTTTCAGCTTGCCCTCCCTCTCCCCGGGTTATTTCCCGCCTGTCAACTAATGTGTCTAACCTAGTCGACAGCATGCAGTCTCTTTGGGCTCGTGGACTGCTTTGACACTTTCAAAGACACAAAACTTGCTATATTAACCCACGCCTGAAGAGACATTTAGATTGAACATTTCAGTTCATTTTCAACAAGAGTTGTTGATTTAATACCAACTCCTTCCTTCCTACTAGAATATTTCGTGTAAATGAGTAGGATAAAAAAAAAAAAACAGGCCAACCGCTAGAGGGCGCACAAGCACAAAAACAGTTTCCTTGGAGCTGCTTCACACAACGCCGTTGCTGACAGAGAGAGTGCTGCTCGTCGTATCGTGTTGCTATGTGGTAAACGGCAACTGGTGTAGGCTACTAATCTTTGTTTTAAATAGCAAATATCCCTGTTGTTCTCCTGATATTAAATGAAATTTTTTTTATTTAAGTTAAAATGTATTTACAA
>JAVQIZ010144249.1:0-2500 GCA_036023535.2 Galaxias brevipinnis | reverse complement strand
ATCTCTTAGAGGAGGATAGAGTGTAGAGCATAACTTACATAACGATACAGCACCATATACTCTCATTTTGTGACTCAACAATTTAAAAACCTTAGAATCTTTCTAATAAAATGAATCGTAACCCTCTGAGAGAAAGTTTCACTGAATCCCCGGGGCTGAAGAAGTGGTTTTGCCACAGCGCAGGTTGACAGCTGTGCCTTTGATGCTGGTGTATTACCTGACAGGGCACATTATTTCCCCAGACGTACCCCGCATGGTGCGCGCGTGCTCCTCGTGCAGCGTTGCCATGGTGATGTTGTGCATGTCTCGGAGCTCTTGGACGGCGGCCCGGTGGTTGATTGACAGCTCCTCCATCTGATTACAAAAACAAGAACAGAAACAAACAAGGCAACGGTTTGAAACGTTTTCCCTAGCAGCCGTAACTATGGAAAGGTGTTTGTTTATTGATTCAGGGATGGCATTTGTTGTTTTGTTATGAACATATTTTTTATCATTTGCTTTTGTTGTACCCAGAAATAAAACTTTAACTAACAGAGTTTCCCCACAATGAAACATCCTTTAAGGAACACCGTTTCCCACAATCCTCCTCTCCCACCTGCTCTTGCTGCTGTGTCCTCAGTTCCTCCACCTCAGACTGATGCTCCGCCCTCAGATGGTCAGTCTCCGCTGAGTGACACTTCCTTAGCTCCTCCTCCACTGCTGCAAGCTCCTCCTCCTGCAGCAGCTGCATTTCCTGGAGTTCTCTCTCAAACCCCGCCTCCAGAGCTTCCTTCTCCCTCTGGAGACGCTCCCATTGGGTGAAGTGGTAAGCTTGGGAGTACAGAGGACAAGGTAAGACACTGGAGCTCTAGCTGAAGTTCAGGCAGTCAGTTCGGAGTCTGGCCTATGACGAGAAGTCATTATAATGTGCACTACCGCACAAACCAATCACACACAAACCCGTACTCAATCTGCTCCGATCAAGGAAGTAGGGGGAGACTATTTAATTATCCAGCAATCACTAATACGGTGCATCAACAAGGGAATGAGGATTATTCCCACTTCCACCCCAACTACCGCCTGGGTCTGCCACTCTGTTCTGCCAGTCTGTTCTGCCACTCTGTTCTGCCAGTCTGTTCTGCCACTCTGTTCTGCCACTCCGTTCTGCCAGTCTGTTCTGCCAGTCTGTTCTGCCAGTCTGTTCTGCCACTCTGTTCTGCCACTCCGTTCTGCCAGTCTATTCTACTATTCTGTGCTGCTAATCTGCTGTGCTAATCTTTTCAAAAGGGGTATCGAAGTATGAGTGCTCCCTGCCTCCGGATGACGTACCGGATATATGAAGCAGGGAGCGGCAATATGTAGCAGACCCAACCATGTCAAATTTGATGTTTAAATCAAATGGAATAGATGCTTTAAAGACGAAGAGCATGTCTGACTGAAATAACTTTACTAACATATTCGACACCACACACCAGAGATGATCACAGGTATGAAAACGTGTACATGTGTGTTAAACAGAGCCCTAGTCTCTACACGGAGCAGAGAAAGGGATTTGTTCAAACTCACCTGCGTCATCGCTGACCTTCTCCATCTTCTCACACAGCTCCTTCTCCTTCTCATCATTGCTTTCACTCTGTAAACACACACACACACACACACACACACACGTATACACAGTCTATGGTGGGTTCTGCATTAGGCTCCTTGACACAACTATACCTCTTTATATACACAAACATATCCACATCCACTCATCCACAAACACTGACATTGAAAAAGCAATTTAGTTTCAAGTGTCTTTGGTTCATTGAAGTTGTTAAGGGGTTTGGCCAGTAGAGGGAGCTCTTCTCTAATCTCTGACTCTCACTACTACTGGTTTACATAGCATCAGTGATTCCTGTGTTCGATTTCTAACGCCACAGTTAGCCGTTCCCTCTGGTTCCTGCATAGCGGTGCAACTGGGCCTGAGTGTTATTTCAAATAAATAAACAAAACACATTTTTCCCAAAGCAGGAAGAGATTAAGGAAGGAAGTGAACAAAGATCCAGAGCCATTCAACTGTGTAACACAGTAAACTCTGGGACACCCCTTTCACACACTGACACACACACACAGAGACACACACACTGACACGTACGCACAGAGACACACACACTGACACGTAAACACACATGCTCACAGAGACACACACACTGACACGTAAACACGCATGCTCACAGAGACACACACACTGACACGTACAAACGCACACACACATACAGACACCCCCCACACACACACCCACACACACACCCACACCCACGCATACACACACACACGCACACACATATACACACACACACACACCCACACACACACACCCCACACAAACACACACACACACACACACACACACACACACACACACACCCCACACACACACACACACACACACACACACACACACACACACACACACCCCACACACACACACACACACACACACACACACACAGAAACTGCTATCAAGGAAACAATGATG
>JAVQIZ010144128.1:0-11404 GCA_036023535.2 Galaxias brevipinnis | reverse complement strand
AGGCAACATGCCCGTAAACTATCTTGCGTTGTTTAAATATCAGAGCAATTTACATTCTGTTTTTAAACCTGTCCGCTTATGATCTATTTTTCTCCCTACCTTGCCATCCACCGATCACTTGGCCATCTGTGCTGTCTGACTGACTGATAATGACAAGTGACTGAGGTAGCTGCCATGAAGAATTCCCTTGGTTCTATTATTTTTTCTCCATGCGGTTGGAGATATATCTTGGTCGGTTAGCAACTGTCTTTGTCAAAGAAACTTTGCAAGCGGTCTTGAGTTTCATTTGCATACACTGTTTTGAAACGGCTACTTTCATCGGAGACTATGTGTCATTCGGATATTCCGTTCTCAGCTGTAGCCTTATGTGCCGGGGCTGAGCCCCGGACAGCCCCGGCCCAATTTAACCCCTGGTTGTAGCGTGTTCTTGTGAGCAACAATCGTGTGGTGTGAACTGCTCACGGCGCGATCTGAGACAGTCGCAAATGCGTCGACGATGCCTCGCAACTGGATATCTAGCAGGTCTAAAATCTGATCATGTCCAAATCCTGTCGTGTAAATGGTGTTGTGACTGGCAATGAGAGCAGCCACGACCTACAGCTAATGAGAATGTAAGACGAAAACAAGGGGGAGGTGTCAGAACACCACTTCTTGCACTGTTTTCAGAGAAGGGTACACAGCTGCAGCTGGGTCCTGGCCTGGGAAATCCTGTCTCCTGTGCCCCTTTGTCTATTGGTTGTTACCAGCCAATAGAAACTGGCAGGCAAGTTTTCGAGTTTTTCTTAACGTTATAGGCTGATCTGAACGATTTAAATTAAATGACAGATGTTCATTGAAAGCTCAATTGTTGTCGGGATTGGATTGGTTAATGAAATGTAATATCGCATAGCCATTCATGTTAGATTAATCCGTGGGTTAATTTTCAAACAAGTACCAGAAATAATTCAATTATTGAAGCTTTAACTCATTATCTTCCCCAAAACCTGATTTACGTGTTATTTGGTTGGTTACAGTCATAAGTCATAAGTGATAGGCTACACTAAAAGGTTATTTTAATAATTCCCTGGTGCTGATGCACACCCGAAGATTACAATGGGCAAGTAGCCTAAACATATGAACCTGACACACATTCCAGTGTTGTTCTTCAAATACTTGTTCCTCGTCCAATAAAGTGTAGCGTGAAAAAGCTAATTTACCCTAAACTAATGGGATTGGAAAATCTTTATAATTTTTTCAATCAGATCACAAAGTACAACTCCATAGAGGAAAATATGACACTGTTCTGAACGACATCAACAATATAGGGACTATAGGCGTAGGTTATATTTTTAAGCTCTCGTTAGCATTTATTTAATTTTATTAGGTCCCCTAACTGTTTCAATATTCGACATCCAGAGCTGTATTAACATATTGTGGCGATATCGTCTTAACTAGACAGCCAGTTTAGCAATACAGTAATCAAAGCAAGGTTTCTCATTAAAAGCCTACAGCGTTTATTGTAGTAACTCATAATGAAGTCTGCACCCAAAACAATAAAACTGATTAACTGTCTGTACTCACTTGCACTGCAAACTAACGGGACATAATCAGCTCTGATTGGAATTAAATAGGCCTATTGGTGTCACTTTTTAACAAATTAAAAAATAAATGTTTTAGGCCAGGTCTATGGAATTAGATGGAGTGCGCCGAAGCAGCGCTCTGTGACGGTGCAGAGACATCCGCTAGAGTGTACGAGAATGTGATTGGCTGAAATGAAAAGTCACATCTGATAGGCTACAGAGCTTCCCCATTTGAAAAAAACATATTCGTGAGTCGAGCTGTGGCAGGAAGCTCTCAAAAATCCACACACGAATACGATGTGATCCACAAATGTTAGGCACTTCACAAATGCAGATTTGTCAGGTTTCAAATAAATATAACTGCTTTGAGATTTTTTTTACATTTGTTTAAACCTAAACATATTTGTATGAACTACGTAATTTATATATAAATCTCTAAAGACATTTGTGAATTGATATGCATTTATTTGTGCGCAGTGTCACTGGTATATAAATCACAAAAATTATTTGTGAATCCTTATACATTTATTTGTGAACCACATCATAAATCGGGAAATATATTTGTGAATTGTTCTGCATTTATTTGTGATTATTGGTCGCGATCTGATTCCATATATGTGTTCTATAGAAATCAATAATGAAACGTTATCAGACTTATTTTATATTGGCAGAAATTATTCCATATTATTTTATTGCCCAGCCCAGCTTACAACTGTAATGGCTTGTTTAAGACGTCTGTGGGTGCTTTGATACTTTTGAACTCCTCCAGTTACAACGATGAAACTGGGGCCTGCATCCTGTGATGGTCAATTTGCCAAGAAAGAAAGGCCATGAATAACATCTATGTGGTCCTTCACAAGTGACATGGCCCTACAGCTAGCCACGATACAATAAAATTAGATAGCTAAGATAGAACGTTTGTGGTCCTTATCAATGTCTGCTTTATTGCATTTGTTTATATAGGCAACATAATGCGTAATTTAAAAGGACCAAATATATAGTTATCACTACCATCCTGTTCAACTATTTTGTTGAGCACATTTAGAGTCACAACATTTGTTTGAGAAATGTGTTATATGTAATTTAGGGCAATACAGCCATCTCTAAAACGTAGTTATTGTAGTTCAAGCACCGAGAAAAAAAAACAAAAAAAACAGATGACACTGTTTTTGAAGCTGCAGGAAAATCGCTGCTGAAAATCGCTGAGAATAGAAAATTTTGAAAGTTGATTGTCAGTTGAAGTTTGACTTAAGTTCTTTATCAAACCAAGCAAGGCTAGATTGTTATCTGTTAAAAAATACATTAGTTGCTGTATTGTTTTATACAGAAGAGTGATATAACAAATACATGTCTACAACTGGCCCGAATTTCTTGGTATTTTCTCAATGATTTTTTTATTGTAGAACACTGTGTATTTGGTTTCTTGAAGCATATATTTGACATTTCATTTTATTTTATTGAATGTCTAATTTAAAGGTAATTAATCCACATCCAATAATAAAATAAACATATTTAAAAACTGTGTCGGCTGGGATAGGCTCCAGCCCCCCCGCGACCCTGCATAGGATAAGCGGTATAGCAAATGGATGGATGGATATTTAAAAAATTCGTTTTTGGATTTATTACCAACTAAACAGAATCAAGTTAAACATTTCTTAAGAGCCAATGTTACGGTAGTGTCCTTTTAACAACACTGGGTCCACAATGCACATTCTTTATGGCAAGGCCACTTATAAATGACAAATAAATGACTCCAAAACTAGTTAAATTTTTTCATTTGCTGAATGACAAACATTAAAAAGAGCAAGTTTATGATTGTCATCTTTCACTTCTCCCAAAGCTCACCGAACCAGATTGATCTTACCATAAACTAAAACGTTCCACACCACCTGATCCATCAAATGGGTGAAACTACAAAGCTGAGAGAGATGGCTGAAATATATTGATCATTGCATGAGAGCAAAATGCAAGGAGTGCTGCAGTGTTCATGAATATTCAGGTTTTACTTTTAACTTTTTAGTAGTGTGGAGGTCAGAGACTGCCAGGTGTGGGATATTTTTTTTTACAGCAATAACACAGTAAACTTTAATTTTTTCCCTAATAAGGTTTGAGTTTGTGTCTATAGGCTGTGCACACAGTACCCCACCTTTAATTGCACTGCCTAACGAGCTCAATGGGAGTGAAGGTAGATCAGCTGAAGAAAAAAGGTATGCAGGAATGTAAGGAGACTTAAAATAGGTCTTGCCAATGACTCTTCACACATACAGCTATTTTGCCCTGAAGGACATGGTTTCTCTGGTGACTGTTGGCAATCTTGTCTCCACTCTCAAAAAGGTTGAAAGATTCCAATCTATGTTCACGGTCTAACTTCCCCGTACAGTTTTTTTTCTTCTAGCCAGCTTTCCTAATTATCCTGGTGCTATGAGGCATGTCAGAACATATGCATGCTGATGCCACCTAGCAGGTCTTCAGCCTCTACACTTTAATTGGTCTTCATTATAAAAGGTATATGGACATCGAACAAGTGGCATATACTGCTTAACTGGTTTTAAATTTTGAGATATATATATATATATATATATAGTAGTTACATGCTTTAGATTGTTAGTTGAAACATATAGTAAATTATGTTTAGTAAAATGTTAACATGAGTATCTAGCCAGGTATTTACACATACCATTAGTCCTCAAATGTTGCTAGAGTAGGTATAGACATGAACAAAACGTCTGTAGATTGTTAGTTAAAACATATAGTAAATTATGTTTAGTAAAATGTTAACTTGAGTATCTAGCCAGGTATTTACACATATAATTAATCCTCAGATGTTGCTAGAGTAGGTATAGACATGCACAAAAGGAACAACGACATGCAACATAACCAGCCAAGGGAGAACATAAGACTATTCAGCTTAAATACACGAGTTAAAATTAATGACTTGCTAACACAAGAGCAGCTGGTGGAAATTGCTTGCATGACTGATTGGTCACCTTTATCCTATGATGCAACATTCCTATCCTGATGGGAGTGGCTACTTCCAGGATGCCCCATCCACTGGCACCAATTATTTGATCAGTTTAAAGATATGTTGATTGTATGCTAGGACCTTTGCATTCACCAAATATGAAAGAAATTTTACATTTTATATCATATTTTAGACTAGCTTTTTAGAAAATGTTTCTTCATCATGATAAAAACACCAAATGATGAAATCGTTTCCGAAGAATGGTGCTCCATCCCTCCAGTAGAATTCTAAAGACTACTGAATACTAACACACTTTGTTATGGCTTTAGATTTTTTTACTTTCCATATAGCTAAAAAAAATCATCTTCAGAGAGTATTATTGTGGCAATTAAAGATGGTTATAACCTAGGTATCACAAAGAAAGTCTCACAGTCTGTTGTGATCCCATCAGTGGCAAATAAAAGCTTTTAGTTTCCTTGGTATAGGCACACCAGCTAGATGTTCCCATCTGGGCACAACGTTGAGTTAGGGCTTAGTTCATTTACAACATTAAAAATTGCCCCACGCCTAACATTTTGATAAGGATATTTAAACCACTTATTCAACAACAGGCGGACAAATTATTTAATAACAGAGTTCCGACTACCATTTGTATAAATAACAGGCATCACTGTTTATGCCTCATAAGATTGCCATAGTGACAATCCAGGTGAACTGTGAATGTGTTTTATGATCCTTGTATTTTTTTTTTTACCGTAATATCGCTTCAACACTAATAACACAACCTTGTACTCATTTTTCAAAACCTTACAATCTAGGTACAACACTCAAAACGCAGAGTGGTCGTATTTAGTTTAATAGACTCCAAAATGAAAAGAAATAAACCCCAATGAATAAAAAAAATAACCAATGTGTTCCATTTTGCATTGTTATAGTTTGGTAGTAGTTTATACCCCTTTAGTAGTATTGGCCTCTGATGTCTAAGTCAGGAAACAGATTTATGGTGATGGAGCCTGCAACATTTGCAGACCTCTGTTCTTACCTATGTAATTCTATTTTGTTCCAATCTTTAAGAGGTGGATTAGGCATGCATGTTGGTGAACATATAGAATGTTGCATTTCCATGACTATATATATACCTTACATTTTTGCTCTAAATAGCAATGTGAGTATTAACCTAATATTTGTGTTAGTATATGAATATTGGTAATGATTTTAGGTTTAGGAGGGCACACTGACAAACCCAAAGGTGGGACTTGCTGATGATTTGCACCAGCAGTAAGAAACTAAAAAGCTACATGTCATGTTTTTTTGTGTGTATTCCACGTTTAATTATTTTTCCGTGAGCTTATCTAATGGAAAATACTTTAAACTGCACACAATGCGTGGTTGTCCATGTTTAAAAAAGAAATCATGAAAGGTCATATGCAACATATGTAACATAGGATGTTTGTCTTTATGTCAAATATTGTTGTTAGAAGAGCACTCGGGTTAGGCCTGTTGGCAAAGACTCCATTAACTGTGTATGCTGTCAGATCCTATAGAGACACAGTTTGATTCAGTTTTGATGGAGACCCATTTCATTGGAGACTGTTAGAATGTACTCTCCCTGGACCCAGCTGTGCCACTGGGACCTGGTCAAAGCAAATCTTCTCAAACAGTCAGGAACACTTTTATGAGCACATCTCTCCAATGAGACCAGGTGGCAGACATACTCTCCTTCCAATTTATAAAGGCAAAGGTTCCTCCTTCAGAGAAAAAGAAATGTAGTAAAGAAATGTATCACTACCCTTTGAGATGGATTAGAACACAAATGAACTTTAAGCAAATATTTGTCACAAGTTAAGGATTGAGCATAATTGCTCAAATGATTTTGCACTTTGAGACTGTCTTACAATGAAAAGTGTGTTATACATAAAATGAATAATTATTATGATTATGATGATTATTATTAGCAATTATTTATTTATTTTTAAAAGAAAAAACAAATTAAGGGTGTTGTTTGCCTGTCATTAATTGTATTAAATGTATTAAGTGTTCTGAGATTGTATTAGAGAAGTGAACACATTAAACAGGAATTAATATAATATCCTCACCTCACCTGCAGTAGAAGAAATAAAATGCATTAACTACAGTGACTGACATATGCAATTGCACCATAGAGGATTAGGCGATGAATCTGACCTTTCGATGAGGGGAATCTCAGACCTCTCTAATCAGATGTTGGTCCAAGGTGACTTTTTCAATACATCATTATTTATAAAGTTATTTACTGCATTCAAATTATCATTATAATAAACCTTATATTTATAAATCTATATATTTTTGTAAAGCACTGTAAAACATTTGCAACAGTTAAAACGGAGGTGTTTTATAATGTCAACTGGGAACACAGGTAAAAAGCAGTTCATTACAATAAATTGATAAGTCTACAATAAATGTCTTTAAACAAATGTCTTCTTCAAAAATAACCAATGCACTTAATGGCTTTTTAAAAACATTATTTAAAATGCATATTATTGGAAAGATCAGTTCTATAGGCCATTTTATATCAATTTAGCAGCAAACCAAGGTAATACAAATATTATTGTGACATTTGTTTAAGAAAAATCCAATTTAGCTCAGGTGCTAGGGAATATCAAGTGCTGATAGTTTTCTGTCACCACTCTAACAAACTAACAAATGTGGTGTCTTACCAGATGATGCATATAAGCAGATGTCAGAAATGAATTTGACACATATTCCATCAATTTACCATGCACCTGCAAGGAAATACAATGTCTGACCTGAGCACACGAAGTACCACAATAGCACATTTAAACAACACCAAAAACAAGTTGCATGCTTTTGCTTATGTTCCATGTCACTCAATTCAAGCGCTCGTGTCACTTTTACATTCTTGAGACTCAAAATGTAAGTGTATGTGTACCTCAATGTAATTAATATACTCCATAAACCCTTGTTCACTGGAAACTCTTGCACAATGATGTAGTTTGGACACACCTTCTCATTGTTTTTTCTATAAAATGTATAAAGTATCAAATTTACAGTATTAAATCAAATTAGATAAATTACTTGAATACATTTTTTTGTTTTGTTTTGCTAGAGCAGCGTAAATTGTGCCTTTTCATAAATCTAAAATAAGACAATGCAGTGTAACTGACAAAAGGGCAAAAATAATGTAAATGTCTGATCTTGATGATCTGTTTAGACATAATGCAATATATTGGCATTTAAATAAAAAAAATCCCCTTGACATTCCTGTCATAAAATAATATATATTTTCTGTCAGGGTGACCTTTCCTTAGCTCCTTCTGTGAGTGTATCTTCATGCTCCAATCAGTAAATTGCTTTGGTGCTTTCAGATCACAGTTCTACAGTGTGATGTTGCAGCATATTTTAGAGTATAATGTTTATGAAAAGTATCAGCAAAATTTTAATGAAATGAAGCTGCAACTGAAGTTCAGGCAAATAACTCAGAAGTATTTGTGCATTCTAATACACATAAATCACATAGACACATCGGTTCCAAGTTAATGTTTTTTTATTTTTTATTTTCTATTGCCTGGAATCTTGGTTAGGTTCGGTGATTCTCTGGTGAGGTGATGGAAATTGCTAGAACATTGCTATTTTGTACTATTTATTTTTGTAAGTATATTTCCATTTGCCTAAAGAGTAGTCTCGGTTCCAGAAGCTTTCTACACATTGGCTCGAAAGTCTGACGAAAACAGTGTAAAAGATTGTTTTTGAATTCCAAGAAGTCAGAAAGGTTCTTTGTTCTTGAGAATTATGTTCTCTCAAGATGACGAGGATGGAGGTCGCACTATTGGAGAATGAGATGATATGGGTAAATTTTTTTGTGCAATGCCCTGGGCATTATCAGTGCAAAGTTTGATAAACTTTTGTTTTATTGTGTTTTTTATATTACATTTGTGTTTTAGTTGAGGCTACTGCTTGGTTCACATAATAAAGTTAAAGACTAACTCAAAACCCGTGTTAGTCATTTCACTCATATGGTACGAGTAGCCTACTAAAATTTAACTAAACATCAACATAAGTGTTTTGAGGCCCATGGCCTAAGCAAAACAATTGCGTGAATGGCTTTTAAAATGCCACAAGTTACCAGCGAGAAAAAGCTGATAGCTCTCCTGCCATCATCCTCTCAATGACGTTTGGGATATCAGATGCGTTTTCGCTATCATCAACCAATGCATCCATGATAAAAGGGGCGCATCAAGAACACATACAGGTATTTTAGGCATTTTTGGTCACTTACATCCTGGGAATTGAAACCGTACTTAGGACATGAAAGATTACGTCAAACGAGTTCACAAGAATGCAAGAACAGACAAAAACGCAGATTGATAAACATCCATTGTCCGTATAAATGAGGTGGAGACTAGCAACTTGTTATTATTGAAAATCAAGCAACTAAGTATTGAGATGGGCAGAGCTTCAAAGACAGACTAAGGCTGGATCCGAATTGTCCAATAAAGTACGCCCTAATGACTTTCACTATGTACTTTTCCTTAGCCCTGAGGAAAAACATCATGAGGTTAAGGAAAGATATGAGGGAGAATTCATAAGGACTGTTGCTAAAGGAGTCCAGCTGCACTTACACTAGGCTACGTAATGACGGTGGTTTTCGTGGGTCGTTCGTGGAGAAACTACAGTGTCCCGAAGATGATCTATAGCCTACAAAAAGCGCATCTTAGATACTTCACCTGTGCGTTGCTACCGTGTTGTCTCATAGCCTATATATAAACGTGGGCAAAGTGGAGAAATATATTAACCTACTTTATTACCAAGGTTGGAATTAAAAAGGGAATATAGGCTACCTGTCACAAAAGTGAAAAGAAATAATGTCACATTGAGAATGGTTGCTCACGTCCTCATCCCCTGTCAACTCACATTTATCGCCATGCATGACTCCCAATTAATATGATTGTATGAAGCCTTATCGTTAAATGTATGCAAGTTATGCATTTATGTTAGGCATACAAATCTGCTACGATAGTTACATATTACGATTCTTAAGTTTCTAACACGTTGACATTTGAAAACATATACACATATATGCAAGTTAGGGCATAACATAAGATAGAAAATGCTTGATAAACAACTAGGCTATATGATCTGCATCCCTTGTCGGTCATGTCGACAATATTGCTGCCACAAGGAATTGTGGGGCAGCATTTGCTTCTTTCATTTAGTAAAGAATGGTACAGAAGTTAGGAAGCAATGAAGCACTCTTCCTTAGCACTTACAAAATTCGAACAGTACTTATCATGGCTGCCACTTAGATACTTCCGGGTCATTTGACTCAGGAACCTTCATAAGCAAAATAAATAATTCGAACATAACCTAAAACTTGTATACCCGTTACGAAAATAACCACGTTGGCCTTCTGATTTAAATCATAAAGGAAACTCACCAGGGCTGGATCCGAATTCTTCAGTAAAGTACGTCCTAATGACTTTCAATATGTACTTCTCCTTAACCCCGAGGGAAAACGTCATGAGGTTAAGGAAACATATGAAGGGGTGGGGGGGTGGTGTGGCTGGAGCCTATCCCAGCCGACACAGGGCGAGAGGCGGGGACAGATCGCCAGACTATCACAGGGCCGAAACGTGGGCAAGGCGGATAAATATATTAGCCTACTTTATTACCAAGGTTGGAATAAAAAAGGGAATATGGACTACCTGTCACAATAGTGAAACGAAATAGGTCACATTGAGAATGAATGGTTACATCCTCATCCCCCTGTCAACACATTCATCGCCAAGCATGAATCCCAATTAATATGATTCTATGAAGCCTAATCATCAAATGTATGCATGTTATGCATTTATGTTGGACATACAAATCTGCTACTATAGTTACATATTATGATTCTGAAGTGTCTAACATGTTGACATTTGAAAACATATAAGCATATTTCCAAGATAGGGCATAACATAAGATGGAAAATATTTAATTCTAGGCTATATCGGCATCCCTTGTTGGTCATGTCGATCGATGGCTGAATGATGTATCGTTTTAAACATTGCTGCCATAAGGAATTGTGGGGGTGGCATTTGCTTCTTTCCTTTCGTAATGGATGGTCCAAGTGTATCCTATGCTAAAGTACACAAGTTAGGAAGCACTGAAGCACCTTTCCTTAGCACTTAGAGGATTCGAACAGTACTTATCATGGCTGCCACTTAGATACTTCCGGGTCATTTGACTCAGTTTGGAACCTTCCTAAGCAAACTAAAGAATTCGAATTTAGCCCTGCACTCCAGTTGAATTGGAAAGAAAGAGATGGCCACGCGAGACTACCAAAAGAGTAGCGTGGTCAATATGAGTGTTCTTTGAATGTGGAAGAAAAGGCTTGCTGCTCTGATTACCTCTGTTGGCAATTTATACTTTATCCTATCAGACAATGGAAAAGGTGACGAAAGTACAAAAGCGAAACATTGCTCACGTCTGGCCTCAAACAAATATGTTGACTATGACAAATTGGCCGATTTATAAAATCTGGATAATTTGTAGCCTACAGTTTAAATAGCCTAAATAAACCCCATTGGGAGTTTGACATACTGGATTATTTCAGTTTTATCTGTGTGCTTAGGCTAGAGTGACCAGGTGTTTCTGTTTTCCATGGACAGTCCCCGTTTTTGTTTCAATAAATAATACTATTGGATATTTTAATTTTAGATTTACCGCTGAACTGGAAATGTCCCCAGTTTTTGTTTCAGAAATGTGGCCACTTTATATGGAGATATATTTATATCAAAATTATTGTAAATGCACAGACTCTGATTTACGAATATAGATTACAATTTGTAAAAACAAAACACGATCTACAAATAGATTTGGAATCTACAAACAAACTCGGCAT
>JAVQIZ010144118.1:0-11435 GCA_036023535.2 Galaxias brevipinnis | reverse complement strand
GACTGGCGACCTGTCCAGGGTGTACCCCGCCTCTCGCCCTGTGTCGGCTTGGATAGGCTCCAGCCCCCCCGCGACCCTGCATAGGATAAGCGGTATAGCTAATGGATGGATGGATGGATTAAATATATTGAGGTGATTTTTAAAGGAAAGTTGCTTTTGTTGAGTTAAGACATTATATGCCACTGGAGAGAGTTCCCCTACTTTTTGTTTTCATTTCATATGGAATACCTAACTATCTATTCTGCCTCTCTGCCTCTCCCTGTCGTGCACGGATTTCTTATTGTAGAGTAGACAGACATTCCAGAAATTATTCATGATGCTATCGCTTACCACGTGGGCCCGGAAGCAGAGTATATCCCTCAGAAATGTCAGTATAACTTCCACCTCAATGGCTCCCATAACCAGACCCCATGCCATGCAATACCTGGCATATTCTGTGTCAGCACAGCGAATGGAGATTACGTTCTGTGGTGTTTTACGAGGCCAACTCAAAGATCATTTATCAAATGGTTGAGATTTGTATCCCGTGAGGCTCCACGTTGTTAATAATGTCAGATAATCGTCTCCCATCACTCCTATCTGACTTTTAATAGGCATTTCCGTCTCGTTCCTTTCCTGAACGCGTGCATGGCTAATATGATAGAATGCAATCAACAAAGCGTTCCCTCCTTGATAAAAAGCTCTGCAGCGAGATGTCACTCCGTTAAAAAGATTCCAGGCCATTATTTCACCGTGAAAGCGTTAACCTACGAGGACTGTGGCATTCGAACAATTCTTTTTTTTTTACGGCAGAGCAAATTGTCCGTAGTGGAGACTGAGGGAGCACGATTATGTTTCATTCTGAGACACTGCCAAATGAATAATGCAACGGGGCCTCCGGGACCAGATGGAGATTGGGCTCATCTTTTCATGTGCTATGTGCCGGCGCGAGGGAGCGGCTGCCTTTTGAACCGACGTTGCCGCGTGTAGAGGTCGAACGAGCGCAGGCATCTACGAGGCTGCAGGAATGCTGAGCCAGATTGACATTGAAGTGTTCAACCCGGGGCATCCTGGCCTTGTGAACTACAAATCCCTTTGTCACAGGACATGACAAAATGTCCCCTTTACCTCCCGACAGTCTAAGGCTGTCCATGTGTCTCGGTTCTGAAGTGACCTTTTTGCGGACAGTCGAGATAAACGAATTCACAAACTTTTTTCTCTCGTTGCCCTTTCATTGCACTAAACTGTGCAACTGAGTGAAGTTTTGACGGTAGACTTAGGAATGAATGCGTGAGACTGACAGATGGACATGGTTTGATAAGATAGCTGTGCAAGCGTTCATATCGTGCTAGACTATCTCTTTCTTCCTCTATAGCTCTTTTTTTGCCTCTCTGGTTATTAATGTCAGCCTCCATCTAGATGAAAGGCTTCAAAGGCGGCTGATCCAACATTTAATTGAGTAGATTGTGCTGATACTTTCACCCGTTCACAAGGGGTGGAAGCAAAGAGAGATGACGATGGAATTCTGTCTTTAAAAGAAGAGGCAAAAACTGTTGCTCTGATTATCGTTGGCAAGGCTTTACCGTTAGAGGCATCGCATGAAAAGACCTTATGAAAGCTTTCATCAACGCGAAACCCCTGTCTCCCGTCAAGAGTCGGGGGACTCAAAGAAAGGTCAGCGGTCAAATGCAGATCGGCCTATTGTTATCTGTCCATGTGTCCAATATTTAGACATGTCAAGTCCATCCCCCCACACATAGACGCCAAGTCCATCCCCCACACATAGACTAAGCGGTGACTTGAAAGGGGCAAACCGAGTGGATCTGAGCGGCAACATGTTCTCTAACTCTCTCTCTCTCTCTCTTCCCCCTGCCTTCTCTCTTGTTCTCCTTCAGGGAGCTGTTGGGTCCAGACTGCACAGAGACCCACTACACTGAAGATGGGCAGCCTGTGACAGTGGTCACTAATTACACTGTGAGTATCTCTTTCTCACCCCCTCTCCCTTTTCCCTCTCACCCCTATTTTCTTGTGGTTGTTTGTTGTTTCCTTTTAACTCCTACTTCCCCCTCTCTCACTCCAACACACACACACACACACACACACACACACGCACACAATTCTTTGTCCTCCCCAACGACTGTGCTTTATCATCTCTTCGGCTGACCCATCCCACCTCGAGGCACTGAGGCCTCCCATCACATGCTGCAGAACAGACATCTTTAGCTGAAAACACTCTCACATGTCAGTTCATGTGATAGCAGAGCCCGACCCACACTCTCTCTTACATGCGCGCACACACACACACACACACACACACACACAGACAGACACACAGACATGCAGGCACGTATAGGCCCTTGTATATTCTAACACAAACAGGGTCATGCACGTAAACACACAAACGCGTACGAGGGGTTTATTATAGTAGTCTTTCCCTGGAATCTATTGAATTACCGAGTTGAGTTTCGATATCGCCTCGTACACTGCCCCCAAGGGATGAGTAATACAGCTGTGTTTGAACTGGTTTGTTTATTACTTTTTTCTAATTCACTTTGATAAAGGCGGCATTTAGGATCTAAAGGTCTTTAATTTTTAGCTATGGCATACTACGCATAAGCTAGTATGCGTTTCTATTCCACCAAAGACTAAAAATAATGTTGAGCTATCAAGATCCTCAAAAGTTAACGACAGTAATCATCCCGTCATTTTCCGAGGTAGAATTATTCAATCTTCCCGAGAGGCATTGGCTCTCTGAGTGGCCGACCGCCTTTACAGCAGTCTCCGTCTGATCGTGCCCACATGCTCCTGTTAACGTCAGCCACATCTATCACAGCAGAATGCGGGAAAATATCTGTCAGGCACCAGAAACAGATGCAAACAGATAAGATAAGATGATTGGCAAATTACAACACTGATACTGCCACCGCTTTGTAATTCATTTGCCACTAAGTCCTTATTAATCTTTTTTGACTTTGATACGGGAAGCAGCACGAGCGCGTTCGCCCGCCACCAACCATGCATAATTAATGAGCCACTTTGTTAGCGCTGTTGGTTGGCTTGTCAGACAAGCTTGGGGGCTGCAGGTGAGAGTGCGGGATTGACGGCGAGCGTCTCAGCCAGCTTTGAGACGACATGAAAGGCTCCACTGACAGTACGAGAGAGCGGAAGAGGCTTTTGGAACTCCAAACCAGGGGAGCTGGCTTTAGGTGGAGCAACGGCTCTTTTCAACTTGGCAACGGAGCACACAGCTACACACAATCACAAGCGCAAACACACACACACACACACACACACACACACACTTGCACACAAACATACTCACACACACGTGCGCACAGCCAACAAATTGAAACACACGTACAGAGAAACACATACACACACACGCACGTTCTTGTAGCAGAATCCAGATTCTGTAGAGCCTGTGGATAATGAAGATAACAGTCATGCTATCTATCGATCGCTCTGCTTCCTCCGTCACGTGTCCTGGCCGGGACGCTGGCGCCGGCCCCTCTCGGCCGTAAAGAAAGGACCCATGCCCCCGGGTCACTCCCTGTTGAACTGCACCTTGATTTCATTACACATGTCTGTGACTACACAGGGCATTATCAAACCACAGAATGCATCCATCTTCCACACAGAACGACCTAGGGTTCTGTTTGCAAGGGCCCCTAGTAACAATTCAATAGCCCAAAAACCGCTGTTGCTAGGCACGTCGCTGACGGCCCAGCAACAGGAACTCAGTGACGAGAAGACAAGCAGCAAAACAAAGAGATGCAGCAGCAAACATCCGCCCTGCTGCAGCACAGAAGGAAACAGCTGTTTCTACAGCATCTATACCGGGCTTTAACAGGAAGAGACAGAGAGAGGATCCCAAGCCACAGAGTCTCGGTTTCAGTCCATCCACGGCGGTGGTTGTGTGTAGGCCTGCCCCCAGTCTCCCTCTCACCCCGCAGACCAAGAATGGTTACAAGTTCCACTATAAGCCTAACCATATGAACCTCTCATGCCACATAGCTCCCTAGATAACACCATTCAGCCCCAAGGTTACTAAGGGTTTTTGACGAGATGTCTCTCTCTCAATGCGATAAATACTACAATATTAGATTACAAGTAGATATATTTCTAATGGATTCAAAGTAGAGTTTCACAGTTGTATACAAGAGGGAAAGCTTTTAGCAGAATGTAATTGTATTTAAGCATAATGTGCTTGTAATCTCTTATATGCTGGCATTGAGTTTTTGTATCTTTTCACGATGCAACATTAGTTCCAGACAATTGCCCAGTATTCAAATTAAGTACCAGAGGCTGAATTCGTAATAGGATAATTTGACAGCCATTAGGAGCTGATTTGGGGTATATGCAGATTAGTTTTGTAGAAAGGGCACCAAACGTTGTATTTGCTGTGTATGTCAATATGTTAATAGAAAGAAAGAATTTTTATACAAAATATTTGTTGAGATCTTTCTCCCCATCATGTACTTGGGCAAAGGTCTAACCCGTTCCTGTGCTTAAATGCTAATTTTGAGATTGATACTTTTAACTGACATTTATAAGGGCTGTGCAATTTATAAATATGCTGTAAGTAAATAATCTACTGCCAATGAAAAAATGGCTGCCATATGGTCTCCAAGTGATTAGAGTTTCTGCGGTATATATCCAGAGAGGTACTGCCATATACAATGCATCTGAGCCACAGGATTGTGGTCTTCTCATGTTCTTCTCCATAGACTAGAAAGAAAGCTACCATTTGAAGAGTGGAGTTTGTAATTCAGCAGACCCCCTCAGACTCCCTGTACCATGTAAACAAAATACAAAAACTGTAATGGAAGTTTTCTCCCCCACCGAGCACAGAGATTGCGATCCAGTTTTTCCAGGGCTCGCTTTCCAAAACTTTTATCTTGTTACAAAAACAATTCAAACTATTTCAATGTAAAGACACCTTTTATCCTTCTCTGCTCGGCTTCTGCGTTGCTGAACGGGCGCGGCAGGCCTGAAAATGTTCCAGTAAATAGAGACGGTCTCTGTCCTTGCGTGTGATGTGCTCTTTACCACACTCTGCAACAAACAAAACCCCTTCTCTCCACACACCTGAAACAGGAGCCAGCCTGGCCTCTGCTGTAGCTGCAATATCAAATGAGAATAATGCAGTGCCTAGATTGGCAAGGGAACGCTTTCACTGACAATTGATTTGTATGTCGGCCATGCATGAGTGTACACCATCGCCTCTGCTGTTCAAATTAAATGAGCTAATTTCATGGTCTGATGGGCTGACAAAGTTTTAAATAGTTAAGAATTGTCACTTATGCACAATTGAAGCCCGTTCAGAGAAGTGATTTGGAGTCCTAATTTCTCTTTTGGATGTCGGGGAACTTTTGGGACCACTGACATCATTGGAAAGGCCGGAGTGACATCCTTGTCGGGTGCCTTAGGGCAAAGCTTATTCTTGCCATGCTAGAGATTGTGAAAAACAATAGCTTACGAATGTGGCCCAGTTGCAGAATACTGTGGATAGGCCATTGACTTCCATGTTTGTCTAACACATTGATGTTTTGCCCCAGAAGGTTACAATAGAAGCTGAAATGGTTCATACCTTGTGATGTATATAACAATAACTTCGACAAGGGACTTTAAAACAAAGGAAAGAGAAGCTTTGGAATTCCCAATACAGGATCAAACTGGCTGCTTTAATCCACTCTGACCTTGCCCATCAGTGGGAGCATCAAGATACTGGGTCTCTATGGCAACTAGTAACAAGAAGAGCTTCACGTGTGTCACTGAAAATGGCTTTGATTTACAAGGCTAGTGCAGTACACAGCTGAACCCAGGTTTCCCTGATTAGTGCTGCTTAAGCAGAAAGCATATGGAGGCTGCAGGACAAAATAATGCTCAAGCAAGGATTCAAGAATCATTAATCCTTCACAAAAAAAACAAAGTGTCCCCAAACCTTGATGTGGTTGAATTTGAGCAAAATTACAACATCCCTGTCAGTCTCCGGACGGCACTTCGATCTTTTTAAAAAACATTACATTAACAGCAACTCAGGAATAAAGTGCGGCTCAGAGGAGCATTCAGATTTTTTTTTTTTTATTCTGTTGCGTTTGCCTACGTTTGTTCACGCTGTGCCGTTGCGAAACACAAGTATTACACATCTCTGCATGGAATCGATCCAGTGGATCAAGCAATCCTTACATGTAGGACATTCTTTGCATCTCCTGTGCATAATCCCTGATACAGAGTGTAATGATAATACACTGTACAATATTGATCTTCATATTTAATGTTTTCCTCTCTTCTGGTCTTTTTTTTCTCTCTCCCTTGTTCTCTCTCTCTCTGCCTGTCTCTCTCTCTGTCGGTCTTTTTATTTCAGGATCACTGCTTCTACCATGGGCACGTGAGAGGACACACAGACTCCTGGGTAGCCCTCAGCACATGTTCAGGAGTGAGGTACGCGTTTCCTGAGACGGCAAAACCGCGACAATCATGCTAACGACACCTTTACCCACATCGATGTAAAATGTAATCACGTAACAATGACAAAAGTACAAGAAAGGGGGCCTTATTTTGGTTGAACTGGCAGGGGGCTTGCTCTCTCTGCAACAAGGCTGTGGGCAGGCCAAGGCCAATGAAGGCAAATCTACCTGGAACTCTTTAGAACTTGTCAGAGCTTTTAACAATACTGATTTGCTGGATTTTCACCCTTGGCAAGTTTGGATTTTCATGAAAGTAACAAATTGGATTCTCCAAATCTTCTTTGTGGGATACAGGCGGCAGTTTTGAAAGTCTTTACAGCCTCAGAACAGAATTTAATGTGGAGTTTCTCGCATATCAAATTATTTGAAATTGAAGCTCTCCCACGGCAGGGATACTGGAGTTGCCAATAAAAGGTGCACTCTGAAAATATATTCATGAATTTGATCCAGTCAAAGTTCCTCCACAAACAGTCTTTATTAGAAATTATTTCCCAAAGCCAGCTCAGTGAATCCTGACTGAAAAGAGAGCTTTAGCAAAATGTCTTTAATAACAGTTGGTTTATCTTTCAGTGGCATTTCTGGTCTTTTCAATGTGACACGAACCACAGTCTGAAGCTTATTTCGATGTGTTTATTTACTGTGCTGCGGTGATCATGTGGCGTGGTGCGTCTCTGTGACAGCAGGTTAGCCGCTGACAGAGCACACATGAGGAAAAATGGAGGACTCGTCCTCATCGCAATGAAATGCTGCCTGAGCTCGCTGTAATGAATATAAAGCAAAGCACTAACTTCCAGCGCAGCCCCGACATTAGGCCGATCAATTCCATGATTATTTCCCTTAACTAACCCTGCGTCCTAAAAAAAGACACCGTGTTGAAGACTGTTGTGTTTTTTTTGACTTTGTGTTTACCCGTTGCTAGAATGAAGGAGGCACTGCAGGCTGTGTTTATATAAAAACAAACAGGTCATGCCCTGGTCTCTTAGTCATGTGAGGAGCGAGGCTGATCCTCAACAAAGGTCGCTCTCAGGGAGGAACACTCGTGGATACAGAATCCTAGCGACTCCACTCTGTGCTTCATGCCCCAGTCCACTCCAGCTCTGTTCTTAATAAGCAGTTCACCCAAGCACAGTTGTTTGTTTTCTGCTCCCAGTGTCCTTGCAGCTCATATTCCATGCTAGGCCACACTCATGCCACAAAAACAAGAAGGTGTAACAGCCACGTTAGAGAGTTGCTACTCCCTGCCTTCTATTTGTCTGTATTTTGAGACCAAATGCATTACACTTGAACAAATAACATTATCACAGTGTTAGAGTAATATATCAAGGAAAGTTATCCAAAGCTCCAAAGAGTACGACAAAGAAATCGGCACAATCCTAAAGGCCATAAGCTATTTGTACACCTATATGTTTTAAACTGTGTCTAAAGCCAGGAAAACATTCCAGGATCAAACTACAGATGCTGTTTGATCAATAACTAAAACAAGCAGCTAGTTGCAGTCTAAGACGGCATAGGTGCCACAACCACTTATTTCCTGTTGGCATGCATTTTTCTAAGAGCCGTTTTCTTTTTTAATCTAGGCCTAACGTTTATAAAAAGTACACTGCAACTGAAATGAGTCTGATACAAGCAAGTGTCAAACATATGAAGTAGATCAGGCTGCTTGTAAAAACAGTGTTATACAGCGGTGTATTCATTGGCTTGCTGACCAGGGAAAAGCATGTTAGCGATTCAACAACCTTTGGAATCCCAGCTTTGATTCAGACCGGTACTCTGGGAGGACCTGAACACATTGCATATGTATAGTGGGCTTTGTTTGAGTTGAGGGGATTTGAGAAGGACCTCGAGGGGAAAGGCTTTGGCTTTACAGACGACGTGTCTCTAATATAGCTTTGGTCTTTTGTGGAGCCTACCGCTCATAGGCACAATCTTTCTTTCCAGGTATCAACATGTATTACTATTCAACACAATCGCTACTAGTGTTCACATTAGTCCCACTGTAGTCGGTCTTCCTTTGCGATTCGAGAGCATTGACCCTTTACAAAGGAAGAAATTGACAAAAGGTCATACTCTGGATAACACTTTCGGCCATACTACATCTCCTTTGTGGTTATAGCTCAAACGAGTCTTTTTCCAAGGACTGAAAATACATTGGCTTAATTTCTGCTTAATGTTTCTACTTGGCCTGTCTGTGGTTTGTTCCTAGATAACGAATGCCCAGTTGGAAAAGCAGCTTGTTTGGAGGGGCTATGGCGACCACAAGCCTTTAAGAGGAAGCCTATTTTGTCCTCAGTGTTTTTAAAGCCTAGTTCCAAGAGAGTGTGATTACTGAGAACATCCCTGTAATTGCGGCCATGTTAAATGAAGCTCCACACACTCAGGTCCAATTATCTGACTAAGGAGGTCTGACACAGAGCCAGGCGTTAACATTCTTTATGTGACCACACTGTGTGTGTGTGTGTGTGTGTGTGTGTGTGTGCGTGTGTATGTTTGTGTGAATGTGTTTGTATGAGTGTGTGTTTGTGTGTGTGAGTGTGTGTGTGTGTGTCTTTGTGTGAATGTGTTTGTGTGAGTGTGTGTTTGTGTGAATATGTTTGTGTGAGTGTGTGTTTGTGTGAACGTGTGTGTGTGTGTGTGTGTGTGTGTGTGTGTGTGTGTGTGTGTGTGTGTGTGCGCGCGTGTGTGTTTGTGTGAATGTGTGTGTGTGTGTGTGTGTGTGTGCGCGCGTTTGTGTGAATGTGTTTGTGTGAGTGTGTGTTTGTGTGTGTGAGTGAGCACCTTTATGTGGGGGTCTGTGTGAGGATTCTATATAGCAACCTGAAGTCACTGCAAAAAAAATTCAGCTACACATGCACCCTCACACACACACCCACACACACACCCACCCACACACACACACACACACACACACACACACCTTGACAGTGTGGATGGCCCCCCTGGAGGGCCCCGCTGGTTCTGCAGCCACAAGGCTGATTCTCTCCCCGTGCCAGTAAGCATTGCCGTGGGCTTATCATGTGGCTGCTCAGAGGACACTGCCTTTGGGCCACCTCCTGCCGATCACACAGCTCTGCTGGAGGCAGTCCATGCTCTATCTGCAGGCTTAAAGACATGGCCCCTTTGCCTGTTTGAAAACAAAGTTCTGCTTTTCCATATAAAGGTTCACTACTTTTACCACCTCCCTGAGTATTCATGTTTGTAACGTCTGCTCATGAATTACTAGCAACCTCTATTTATGTCCTCTCCGTTCTTCACACATGTTTCCTCTGTGACAGGGGCCTGATATCTCTGAACTCCAATGACACCTATTACCTTGAGCCAATGAGAGGGTCGGACCCTCTCCACCACTCCCTGTCCAGAGCCGAGGAGCTGCCGGTCAGAGGCGGGACCTGTGGACACGGCCACCAGACTGGACTCCCCAGTCACCTCTCCAGTTTACTTAAACCTTTGCATCAAAGGGTGAGGCTTCGGCACCTAACATAAGTCTCCTACCAACACAACACAGAAATAAGAGTTCACCCTCAGTGTGATCAGGCAGCTGGCTGCAACCATGGAAAACAGTGTTTGCTTTGACGTCACAGAAAGTGGGTTTCAGAGAGAGATACCTACATTCATTCTCACCAAGCTACATGCTTAAAGGAAATGTTCATCTTAAAATGAGCGGAAAGTCATTAAGGACCCGCCCTCATCTAAGTTGAAGAGTTGGTGACAGTTAGGAATTCTAATTTGAATTGCAAAGCAGCCATGTTTAATTTCTGTTTATAAACATCTAATTAGAGGATTTTCCTTATATACTATGGATTTATTAGGATGTATTACGTTTTAATTATACTATAATTATACTGCAGAGGCCACATTTTCATTCTTTAGAAAGAAATACGTTCCCTAATGCTGATCTCCACCTCTCTCGTTGTAATAGGAAAAGCTCAAATTCAATTTTAAGAACACATCTCCATTAATACATCTGTTCCCTGAGTCAGGTCCAGGGGATCCTCTGAGACTTCTCGGGGGGTACTCTGCAGGAGAAAGGACATTTCATTATTTTTCAATGTACTTCAAAATTAGGATTCTTCTTTCGACTCCATTACTTTCAATCCCCTAGAAGTTGCAGGATGGCTATTTAGTGAATCCAGCTACATTTTACAATTAAATAAATCAAAATGACTACATTTGTTTTGGACGGGAGTTTATTGGCCGCTAATATGGCGAGTCATAGGACACTTGGCACCTGCAGACTCCTCCATACATTCCCAAATCATACAGCTCGTCCCTGCAGAACCTGTGTGAACAAAACCGAGACAGCAAATGAATAAATATATATATTTTTTTTTTTTGAAAAACAAAATTCCACATTTGCATACGGCATCAGTCCAGACAAACAGCCACCTGTGTGGGCCAAGCAAAATGGCAGCCGCACAGTAGCCGTCCTGCGGCGCCAAGCATGATTGAATAGACTCCCGTTACGTAGCCCTCCACAGTGACATGCCAGCGGACCCGGGAAAAGCCTTTATTCCTCATATAACCCACGCCGACTCCCAATCAAAGACGATTCCCCATTCTAAGACCTCTGCGTTCTCGCCGTTTATTGTGCTCCAAACCGACACATATCCCTTTATGTGACTCATTCACAGCGCTCGTGTGATGGACAGAGTAATAATTCCCCGCGGGCTGAAGTGATTACTGTGCTATTGACAAACCGGCAGCGCTCGCACGACTACATTTTGCGTGCCACCTTGGAAATGAACCCTCCTCTGTCATGCGGGCGCAAACACCATATTGGATTTCTCTTCGTTCCGTTTGAGAGCATTCAATGGCTCCTGTGCTGTCTAAAAAGCACGAGGGATTCTGAGTCTGTGGGTTAGGACCCCGGGCACAGAGACACAGGGCAGTGCTAAACAGAGGGTAGTGTGCTCTGGTGGAATACAGTACACAGAGACACAGGGCAGTGCTAAACAGAGGGTAGTGTGCTCTGGTGGAATACAGTACACA
>JAVQIZ010144112.1:0-18407 GCA_036023535.2 Galaxias brevipinnis | reverse complement strand
GTTGGCAGAACAGTCAGCCTACGATGGTTGCAAATCTGTCTGTTTCAAATATTATTATTTAGCTGATCCGTTCATGTCGAAAGAAGCAAGAAAATAACACATTGGAAAAGTACGTGCTTTTGTCAAAAGGGAGACGTAGGCCTCAGCAGACGCACAACATTTAAGCAAGACAAAATTCAATTGGGGCTTCTTAATGAAGAAGAATGATTGTTCCAATTCAATAGAATGATTGTTCCAAACAATATCCACCAGCTTACGTTCTCACACACACACAAACATACAAACATATGGAAACGCGTACACACACACACGTGAAAACTCACTCACAAAGACACATATAATCCAATGTAACTCTATCAAAGTACTTATGACATCTCTCAGTTGAGAGTATGTTGTGTTTATTCTCAGACGCATCTTGGCTGAGAGGGATTGCATTTCTGTCAGTATTCATCAAAACAAAGATTCAGTCAGACAACTGATTACAGATGATTTTCATGGCTCACGCAATTTCCCTAAAAGGGAAATTGCTTTCCATCGAAGCCTAAAAAGCAGTGTTAAAATGTCCCCCAGTTGCTTTGGAAGAACCTACTATCCCATGTCTCCCCTGAACATGGTTCCATGACGACTCTGCGGCCACATAGATTGTTTTGATGTGGAGATTAGATAAATTCAGAGGGCAGTCTAATTTCCTCTACAAAGAAATGGTGTCCTAAACATATGTGTTTATATTTATACCAGCAAAACACCAGATGAATGCAAAAATATGGGTTCGGGGTGGGGAAGGGGGTTGAATGTAGAAATTTGACTTTTACCTTGACAGGATTTTGACTTTTGACTACAAAAATCTTGTTCTAATGAGCTGTGTGATGTGACAGCAGTTGCAATAGAGTTTGTCCATTAACACAGTCCTTATATACAGCAAGTGCCTGTGCGTCACTTGACATGGGTCTCTTTTTAAATTTATTAGAGGTATTGTGTCACGGGGTTTGATGGATTTTCCTCCTCTGAAGCCTACAACAATCACCACGATGAAGAGTGATTGACAGAGAAGGAGCGAGAAAAGCTCACCCCGCATGAACTCTTACATATCAGATAAGACAGATTGCAATGGACGCAATGAGAAATATTCACATGAATGAATAAATGAAAATAATCGAACTTGTCAGTATGCGTTGAAGTCAGAGCTCCTTCAACAGGGACATTACAACCCTGCAACTAACCTGAAGTAATGTTGCCATAGGTGGTTATTCGTGTTTTATGTTCAACACTTTCCGGAATTATAATTTAATAAACGACGCCCCTCATAGAGTTACAAAGCACCTTTGGGGGTTTACACTGAATTATTATAAGCTATGAATATGGTAATATGCCTTTTGCTCATTTTGATTCCAGTCTTCTAATTGACTCTACAGTGTAACTTGACACACTTTTCCCCTCTGTGTACAACACATTCAGTAAACAAGTACTGACATCAGTTCTCTTAGTATTCCCCATGCCTGTAAGTAACTGTGAACAACAACACAACAGTAACTTTTTAAAGGTTTGTCCATTTTGTAAATTTGAATAATTAATGGTGTTAATTAGGTCTGGTAGGTAAAACTACTTTTCTTATTGAATAGGAGGTTTCAGGGTTAACTAGAGAAGCAAAGTGGACCATTTCACACTAGTCCCCTGATTCAGTGAGTACATTCAGAAACACTGAGAAATTACAATTATGTCTAAAATGCAAATAACGTCTGATTTAACCCAGGGATTATGACATGTAAATTAATATTTAGCATTGTTGTATAGTGTACTGTCTAGACTCTAGTTGTTTTAGTCTTGTTGAGAAATATGTATATATATTTTTTATGAAGTATTTATAACATTACCTTAAACACAAACCCCAGGGATAGATCAATTCCTTGCATTGTTCCTGGCTCTGACAAGCAAGGACATGTGACGCATGTATGTAGTGTGTAAGTGTGTACATGTGTGTGTTGTGTGTATGTGTGTGTGTGTGTGTTGTGTGTATGTGTGTGTGTGTGTATGTGTGTATGTGTGTCAATCCAGGCTTATTCTAAGCGAAACATAAAATATGCTACTGAACGCAACAATACAATCAAATGGAAATTGTCCATGTTGAACAGTTTTGTGACAGTCGGTGTTCTCATGAAGAGAAATCTGACTTTCAAATTCTCATTGAATTCTCATGTTTACAAAATTAAGGTCACATTGTCACGGTTGCCCGTTTTTCATACTTTCAATTTATTAATTTATTCCAGACAGTTAAACAGGAGGACGATGTCTTCCGTTGGTTTGATGCTGCTTGTTGAAAACATAAGAAGCTTGTCAAGGACACTGGAATATTTCTTACGGTATTTCTCTCTCTCAGTTCATAATGGAAAAATTATGCATATTCAAACAAAACGTGTCACTTAATCTGTCACAGAATAACACTACATGTCAAAGTATGTGTGCTACCACTTTGTGTAGTGGATTAAACTTTTCAAGCACTATACGTGGCTTTAAAGTTGTTCTGATTGAAGTGGCTGAGGGTATCGAATGTAACACCGAATCAGGAAGCACAAGGTGATCCTGAGTTTGAACGTGCATGGGCAGTCACGTGGCACTTAAGCGTCACCGGTCCACACCACAATTTGCTTGACCACTGAACCAATGGGCAAAAACTAAAAAATGTACTTGCCCACATGAAAATTTATGTTTGACCTTCTCCTCCTTCTACAGTTTGCACCAATCAGCATTCACTACACAATCACTTGAGGAGACAGTGCAAGCAGATTGATTTTATGTGGACTCTGAAATCCATTTCAACTCTCTTACATGAGAAGGATATATTTCCTCTACGTCCCAATACCCCTGAGGTGTTACTCCTGGCATTAGAACCAATATTCGGTTTCATCTAAAAACCGTTTACTGGGCTGTCCAACTAGTTTGAGTTGAGCGATTGCTGCCCTCCAGGATCGCGAGGGACATACAGTACATACCATTCACCAATACACAGATATATACATACACATACAGTATGCAATATTGATAAAATCCCCTTTGAATATTCAAATTTGTTTGGGATTGTCGAAGCCATATCTGTCTCTGCATAAAAAACAAGATTTGGAACTGGCAACACAGTCTAATGTTGATGTGAATAAATGATGACAAGGCACATGCTCGGCTCTATCTTTGGCAACCATTATTGTTGAGCCGTCTGCACAGACAGAAAAATTTTAATTCTCATAACGAAGTCAACGCCACCATCCATTAATAGGAGTGGTAATAAGCCAAGGCGGCCAAGAAATGACCATCTCTGGATGTCTGAGACTCTGTTGGACGCTGCTCCTCACGAGTAGAGTGTCAGGGGGAGGGCACGGTGGATTTCCAATTTGGGGCCCATTAACAACATCCATTCCAACATTCCACTATGGTATTAGGATGTCTGCATTTGTGTTTGTGTGTGTGTGTGTGTGTGTTGATGTATCCCTGTGGGTGTTGGCTTTGGCACACATAGGCTACCCGAGTACGTAAACCTAAATGTGTGTTTGTTTGTGTGTGTCTCCAGTTACTGCTATTGAACTTAGTCCTCTCGTTATATTACAGACACGTATTGTATATTTTATTCACCCTCCCTAATACTAAGGGCAATTCCTCTGTTTTGCTGCAGGTTGATCAAATAGTTCATATTCAGTTTGTAATGAAAGAGCAATATATTCATTTTAATCTGGAAACCCTGTATTATGAATAGGTTTTATCCTGTAGCATTCACATTTTAAGAGATAATGGTGCCTTAAGAAATGCTATTATAACTGGCAACATCAATCAGTCTCTCAACGTGAAAAAATCATTACAAGGCCTTAGCTTCTTGATAAGGAAAGATTTGACTAACAAAATAACATGATTAACTTTTTTTTTTGCTCCAAAGGGAAATTACTTTTAATTGGGTCCTAATGTTTTGACGGCCCCTGGCCCTTGGAAAAAAAGAACAAACAAGATTCTGAATAATATATTTCGTAGAACTGTTCAGCCTGCAGCAGACAGTCCTTTGGTAGAGCTGTTCAGCCTGCAGCAGACAGTCCTTTGGTAGAGCTGTTCAGCCTGCAGCAGACAGTCCTTGGTAGAGCTGTTCAGCCTGCAGCAGACAGTCCTTGGTAGAGCTGTTCAGCCTGCAGCAGACAGTCCTTTGGTAGAACTGTTCAGTGGGGACAAGAATCCTCTGAGTAATCCAAAGGTCTGTGTGGAGAGGTGGTGTGAGGCCATTAGGGCCGGCTCTTTTCTCCCTCTCTCACGCCGTCATTCGTTTTTCTGAAAATGCAACCAGAGTAATTGACATCTGGCAAATACAAGGGCATCCAGCAAGGCTTCTTACCTTAATTGATATTTCATACCTTCTCTGTCTGCCTTTAAGGTTAAAGGCAATTACCTCCTCTCTTTTCATTAGACTTCCATTGGTTATAGCCTTTGTTATGGCCGCCATTATATAATCAATTTCACTGGTGGAACTAATAACAACACCCATAAACCACTTTTATAGCCGCTCAACCTATTTAATCTTGGTGGGTATAATCATCATGCCCTTGTGTGTCCTGACTAAACTACCAACCACAATATTCATTCAACCATCTGGTGGTAAGCTTAGTGTGCACATATCGGTGCATTTTGATCTGATGTTCATTTTAATCTTAAAAATACAAAGTCAAACAAGCCACAACAACCAAATATTACATTCGTAGCCAAAACATTTTATTAATGTTGATAAAATGTTTTAGTTCGTTTTACTATTGATTGGTGTGGTACCTCATCAAAGACTAAACTGAACCACTACCTGCTGGCGTTTGTTATGAATTCACCGTTGGTACATGGCAGCAGACCAGATGGCTTCAAATAAACGTCAACTGCCATATGCAATGAAATAAACCAAATTAGGTTGGCTCTGTGTTTGTGTCTGAAAATAAATGCCTCTCAAGTTGGGAACAGTGGTGGGAAGAATTAGAGGAGGAGGTGAGTGTGGAGGAGGTGTACATTAGCAGAGTTGAGTTGTGTGCGCACAGTACGTCCCTATGTGTGTGTCTAACGTGTGCATTTGTGTGTGTTACAGTGTGGGTGTTACAGTGTGTGTGTTTGTCTGTGAGTGTTCTGATCGCCATCCAAAGTTGAGAGCAGGTGCTTCCTTCTACCAGTCCAGCTGGGTTCTGCTGGCTTTCAGTCCTGAGGGGAACATCACCATGAAACACACAAACACACACACACACACACACACACACACACACACACACGCATGCATGCACTCCCTCTGGTTTGGAACACACACACACACACATACACACACACACACACACTGTCATACTTAAAAGATACCTGCTCACATACACTTTTGTGTGTACATAACTGTTATCCCATACTTATCTTTTATATACATAGTAAATACAGTTTCTGTTTGTTTTAGATTGTGTTAACACTTTACCAAAGGACAATATTCAACCAAGAAGATTACCAACAGACATTTTAACACAGTTATGAGTTATTATTGGATATTATTAACAGTTATTTTTACACTGGTCTTGTTGGGATATATGAAGGCCTTTAATGGCTTTGGCAGATCCTCACTCTGATTTTGACAGTCAACATTTGTCCACTGTAGATTAGCGTCAGACATCGTCCAAGCTGTCACATTGCCGGTTGTTGTGACATTCGGTCTGCCCAACATGAAACGGACACACCGGATATTAAATTAGACAATAAATCATCCTGTTTTTCTAAATATTGTGATTATGCTTATGTTCCATGTCACCTCTCTTCTTCCATATCTAATAGATCATAACCAACCTGCCATATCTTGTCCTGTGTTTTTTCCCTGGCCCCAGGTGCCAAAGTGGACACCAACAGTGTATCCGACTGTATGCAATCTGAGACGGATGTCTGCTTCCCCAGGAAGTCAGGAACTGACGCAGGCACGTGCAAGGCAACCCCGGCGGGGTCCTAACAATATCTTAATGACTCTACCGTCTGAGTGGAGCATTATGGGACTTCCCATCAGGCCTTTTGCGTCCCTTTAAACCAGTCGCTGAATGGTTTACGTAAGAATAAAATAAAAGTAAACTGCTGCAGGTGTTGCTGTAAATACTGAGAGGAAGGAAAACGAGTGTGTCCTCAGACGCGTGTTTTGAGTAATGTGGTATCTTAGATTAGAGTTCAAGACAAGTGGTTTATGCATAGTGTTAATGTGTGAGCGCCACCAGGGTCCACTGTTGATGACTGGAACCTTTGGACTGGGTACATTTTGACCGGTGAGACAGATTTTTCATAATATACATTTAGACAAGCTGAATATGAATTATTTGCAGACATAGTCGATATCAAGTCTTTGGTTGACCGAGTTTAACTACTGAAAAGTTGAACTTCTGTGACGTACCGGTATAGTTGAAGGACATGATGACAAAGGCAGATGTGAAATTTGTCCTCTCTTCCCAACAGACTCCAACAGGCTCTTTATTGGTTAAATCTCCTGAATGAGTTGCCTTCCATCATCTTGAATACCTTGGCTTTTGGCAGCCTTGTATTTAACGTAACCTTGGCATCACTCCAAATGACCACTTACTTAAACAAAAAAGGACTGGAGTCGGCTGCTCCATATTGATTTGTACATTACATTTCCCAATCAGATGCCTGGCGGTGGTTGGCTGAGTTTTCTCCTCAAAGCATAATTCTGCAAGGAGATGCGTGTAGCCGCCCACGCTGCTATCAAACCACTTACCACCGATGTTGATGTAATCCGGTAAGGGGACAAAAGACGTGATGCTGAGCTTTACCCCTCAGCTAGGTGATTATGGCAGCTAATTAGTGCATGTCAACAGCGATGAGTGGCGGGAGGCGGGTGAGGCGACGGCGGTTCTCGTAACTGAGACTGAATAATTGCATTTCTGTACCCGCGTTGACCCGTAATTGTTACTTTGAAAGCTGTTTCAATCTAACACCTTTGATTAGAAAAACACATTAATGAGTGAAGACATAACAAACTTGCTTTTCTATAAAAAAATCTAAGTTAGAGGAAATTCACTCATTATACTGACTGTAACCAAAAATCAGACGCTGCCTTCCGAGCCAGACATCAAATAGGCTATGTTTCTATTAGCGTACATTGTAGGCACTTGTAAAGTGATGTTGAAACTAGCAGAAAAGTAGTTGCACTGCAGGCAAAACTAAAAGTAATTAAACCTGCAAGCTGGGTTGAGGGGGACAAGCAGTCCAGCATGGTATTGATTACATGGAAA
Source organism: Galaxias brevipinnis (assembly GCA_036023535.2). Classification (NCBI taxonomy): domain Eukaryota; kingdom Metazoa; phylum Chordata; class Actinopteri; order Galaxiiformes; family Galaxiidae; genus Galaxias; species Galaxias brevipinnis. The sequence continues at coordinate 11,145 of JAVQIZ010144112.1, read as the reverse complement.
CAATTTCATCCTGCCAAGAGGATGACTGTAGGCACTTCCAGAAAGTTTCATTATTTCAAATTGACCAAATTCTGAACTTTTTGTGGCTTCCTACCAGTGGTCAAATTATAAAAAAACATTTTGTATGTCCTCAGGAAGGGTTACTGAGTCCATGTGCCAAGTTTTGTGTTGATACAACAAAGTGTTCCTGAGATATGACCTCACTTCCTGTTTGGCGGCTTTGCCGCCGAATTCAATTGGCTGTGACGCTTTTGAAAATCAAAACCCATGTGATAGCTTTTGTGAAACTTGATCTGAAGCTCATCTGTGGCAATTTTGGTAAAGATTTGAAAAAAGTTTGGCCTGTGAAATGTTATCCAACAAGGCGGAAAATCCAATATGGCGTAAATTGACGTCGTGGGTTGCGCTGAACTCTGCGTGATCCAAGGAATCCAACGGCACCTCATTTGTGAAAATCGGGCATACAGATCAAAAGTTACATGCTGAAACGCACCTCCAACTTTTACCTGTTGGCGGCACTAGAGCGCTCAAGGTGCAGACACGAAACTTGGTGAAAAGAATCAGTTAACTGTCCTCAATCAGTGTGCCAAATTTCTAAACTTTTATCATACTGTTCTAGTGGTTGCCATAGACTCCAATGACAGAAGATACATCATGATAACACTAAGAAAAGGTAGAAACACTTCGGGTGGTCGACACAGCGTCGCTCGCTGCTTGGCCCCTAATAAAAAAGAATGCAATGAGTGGGCTGCTCTAATCAAATGACCTCCTGCTGACTTGCAGCAACGCTGGAAATAGCACCATTCAGCTCAGGACTGTGTATTTGCTGGTTGTGGACGACATTGCTGCACGTCTCCCCATCATTGAACAGGATATAAATGACAATAACGTCAACATCCTTAGGATAGTAGCAGTGCCTGCCCACACAAAGAGAGTGAATCGTCTGTCAGATAGACAATAAGCAGCCTTGTGGCAATGTAACCCCATACGATTTAATGATCCAACAGAGTGCAGGTTTACTACTTTAATTTTGTTTTTATGTTTACTCCCAATCTCTCTGTTTGTGTGTGTGTGTGTGTGTGTGTGTGTGTGTGTGTGTATGTGTGTGTGTGCGTATGTGTGTGTTTGTGTGTGTGAAGGAAAAACAACCATGTCAGTACAGCATCTGTGCCCAATGAAGCAGTTTCAGTATTTCTTCCTGCTCCCGTTCTCTCCCGCTCTCTTTCTGCCTCTGAATGTCTGTCTGTCAGAGGGTGGAATCAAAACATTCTTTCTAAAGACTTTCTCACACATGATACGTTTTTGACTGATCTCAACTGCATCTGCAGTTTGAAGTAGAAGCTGATTTTGAAATACAGACAAACAAACCAACTGACTTTATGTGTATGTGTGTGGGTGTGTGGGTTTGTGTGTGTGCGTGGATAGGCTTGTCCATGTATTTGTGTTTGTGTGCCCATCATGCACCCTGTTTGCCTAGGCCTTAGTACAAGCTTTCGTTTATATTTGGGAATATTGATTAAATATGTGCATATTTACGGGTTAGGCTGTGTCCGCTGTGCATATAATGTAATGTAGTTATTTGCATGAGCATGTGTGTATGGTGGTGTAATAATGGCTGTTAGGGCTTGTGTTCCCCTACTTCAGTGTCTGTCCTCCGCCCCCTTGGCCAACCAGCCATGCTGACAGTCCATCAGTCGTCACCAGGGGACTCCAGTGCCTCACTTCCAAACCCCAGTCACATAGCAGCCCACTAAGTTCGGTGGGAGAGGAAAGAGGGTACGGAAGAGAACCAAGGATTTTCCCTGCCTGCAAACGTCATATAGTAGTTACTAATGACTGTCCTCCATTCCTTTAGTACCACCAGCATGTGCGTGTGCGCGCATGTTTGTGCTTGGCGGGCTTCAAAGCGATGCAGTAGACTTTCATGTCTAGGTAATGCGCTGTCGTTATAAATCGGGGTCCACAATTAAACTTGTCCCCGTGTCATTATGCAGAACTCCAGCACTGTGACAGTTCCAGGCCAAAATGTCAACAGAGGAAACGTCTCTAGCACTGAGAAGGCGGATATGATGGGTTGGAGAATATTGGTTTGAAATGTGATCATGGCAGTCTGTCTCGGTGTCAACTTTTCCGGTGCCTTTAAAAAAACATTGTTTCTATGGAGATAACGCACTTGACATTCTGTCATGGCTAGCCAGCAAGGTACAGATTATAGTTACCATGGTGCTGAGCAGGTTCAGTGAGGGTTCATCAGAGGTGTCACTGCTAAGGAAAATATGAAATAAAACACCAATAAAAGTCCAAACTATCAAACCTAATCTGTACTTTTTTTGTCTGAAACCTTTGAAGTGCATCTATGACTTCAAAGCATCTCTCTCTTTCTACCAAGGCAAACACCACACACACATATGCACACACACACACAGGCACACACACACGCACACACAAACACTTTTTATCCAGTGCATTATTCTGAGGACCTTGGTATAATTTCCAGCAAAAGCCATCAGGTGGCTTTCATGTCTCCAACTAATAAATAATACTACCTCTCTGTTAGTAACACGTGGGATTCTGTAGTTAAGCAGAAGACAGGAGTCAACCACTGAGGATATGATGCAGACTACATCACATGAGCTGACAGAGTGATTAATGACCACCTTCTCACCGTGCGTCTGCAGGGGTTGTTGTCTGTCATTTTCAAACGACATCCGCTACCCAGTCATATCTCAATGAGGACATGAAACCGTTACAATCAAATCACACTCGGTAAAAATATGAAGCAATATTGTTTTTATTGCCTGGAGTGCCTCGTGGCACTCAAACTGTCTTGGCAGAGCGAAGGCAGATATTTAATGAGAGAATAATTATTATTGAAGCAGTTTGTGGAGTTCCAAGTGCATGCATTAGAGAGAGTGTGTGTGTCTGTCTGCAGGGTAGAGTAGCTTGAATACATATTTGCACCCTTGCTGTTTTTCTTTATTTTCCCATATTTGCCACACTTAATTGTTTCCGATTTTCAAACAAACTCTCAAGATAAATACAACCAGAAAGATTTTGAACGCTATAATTTCTTGAAGCAAAATAAAGTAAACGCAACATAACACCCTGTGAAAACGTTATTGCCCCATTATTTACCTAATCATTTAATGAACCAAATTAGATTTTAATTGAAAATAGGATTCAATTAGATTACACACACCATCGGTGATTAATGTCAGCCCTGTTCTATCTAAACACCACTTAAATAGAACATTTAAGGCAAACTGAAGTCGGCTTAAAGGTGTCATCAAGCGACACACTATGACAAAGTCTAAAGAGATTCCAGTAGAACTTAGACTGTTATAAGATTAGTGTCCAGAAAAAACAGTTCAACCCATTTGCAGGATTATAGGTTTGGGTGGTGGATGAGCACAAAATACTTGGGACAATTCTATTTGGATAAAACCACTTGGCTTCAATGACAAACAACAAACTGTTCAATGATGGCACGACAAATTGTGGAAACAGGGATTAAATACAGGGAGACACAGGTGAAGACAATAATGGGCACAACAGGTGATTCTAATGATCCTAACGAGAGGTGTGCTGAATACACTGTCTAGCAAGTTGTGTCTGGTTTGGATGTGAATGGGAAGGTATGTTCAAACTTTTGACTGGTACTGTATGTGTTTGTGTCTTTTGTTCCCAGAAGGACTAACCACAGCTGGTGTATAAAAAAGGAGGATTTATTGTTGTTTGCTATTTGCTATATAACAATACTTCAAATGTTCTGCTGCCTGACGCTTTAGTATGCCTATATTACCACCGAGTGGTCTTCATGTAAAGGTTGTCGCGATCTCCCGAAAAAACTGGAAAAATATTTTTCCATCAGTAATTTAACATGGCAACGTCGTGGTAGTGCTGTTTTGGTAGGGACCTGTTGGAGGACTATGCAGTTTGCAGTTTACTCACAGCTCAACTGTTAGTCAGAGTAAATAACTAAACCACCTCTGCAATACCAATGATTGGTGTAGGCGTGTATGAAAATACACTGGTGCCGTGGCAAATAGGCCCCACAGCCAATTACCTTCACCCTTCAAGGACAGGACGACAATATCTGTCTGGGTCATGATCATTATTGGTTTAGTGAGCTGCCAATCAAAGATACAAAGATCTGTATAGAGGTCGGTTTCAATTTCCACTGTCAATTAGTTGGACTTTAATCATGTTAGACTGTCAAATATGGGGGGCAGGGGGGGAGAGAAGCATATAAAGAGATGGAGATGTAGAAAGAGGGTGGAGTATAGAGAGAGAGAGAGCAGCGATAGAAAGTGGGTGGGGTGGGTTCAGGTAGATGGAGGATAAAGTGGACGAGAATAAAGTCGTATGTGGCAACAGGAATGAAACGCGCAGAGAGAATGAAAAAAAGCTGAGAGAGAGACTAAGGTTCAAACAGACAGCCATCACGCTTCTCCCTGCCAGCATGTTGAGCACTGCTCCCAATAAATGCAACTGAGCAGAAAACACACCAACACACATACACAGCCTAACTCGCACACACACACACAAACACAAACACAATCTGCCATAACCAGATAAAGTTCATACACTCCAACTACATAGACTCACGCTGCACAGGGGCCAATACCAGGTCTGACTGTAGAATATAAATGACTGAGGGCGTGGAATCCTAGGTAGTTCCCCGCTGACCCCCGGAGGTCAAGTGTGGGCAGAGGCGCTGTGGAACGGCACGGTGGGAACAGTACCCTTCTCCCACTCAAACGTACCCTTCTCCCACTCAAACGTACCCTTCTCCCAAGCTAACATACCCTTCTCCCAGGCTAACGTACCCTTCTCCCAGGCTAACGTACCCTTCTCCCAGGCTAACGTACCCTTCTCTCAGGCTAACGTACCCTTCTCCCAGGCTAACGTACCCTTCTCTCTGGCAAACGTACCCTTCTCTCAGACAAACGTACCCTTCTCTCTGGCAACCGTACCCTTCTCTCAGACAAACGTACCCTTCTCTCAGGCAAACGTACCCTTCTCTCAGACAAACGTACCCTTCTCTCAGGCAAACGTACCTTTCTCTCTAACTACGAGTAGAAGGCAGACCATGATTGATTCCAGGCTGGGAAAAAAATTATTGACATGAACTGTGAGAGAACAAAGAGTGAGATTGAACTGTGGCCGACCTGTGGTAACCTTAAAGGGAGTAAAGACAAGAGGAGCGGAAACACTGACACGGATACACAAACACTTATGTACTGTCACACACACACACACACACACACACACACACACACACACACACGCTATCAGAGATGTCATGACCAGTGGTGGCCCATCATTATGGGACGCCGCTGTGCCCCACTAACAAAAGAAAATTGAAAAAATACTTAATGCTTACTATAACACAAGGGAATTGAAAACTGAATGGCAATAAAAAGTTCACAAAATTAAATGCTAGAAGTCAAAACACATTAGTCGGCTAGTCGGCTACAGCTAGTCGTGAAGATCATAACAAAACGATATCAGGCGGGCGTGCAATTTTGTAGTGTGGGGCCGGCCCCATGTCTGCACAGAACCAACAGATGTTGCTGATAGAAATACAACTAGTATGTTCGGTCGTGCATGCGTGCGGTCGTGCGTGCGCTGTGTTTTTATGAGAGCTGACGGGGCACAGTAGGCTTGGCCCCTTGCTATACTGTGCATGACTGGTCGCTCTTGTGCTGGCAGGAGATCAGGCAGTACCCAGCCTATTTTTCATCTGAGGCCCTTATGGTAGATTACATGATCTCCTGGCTCTCTGGGTAAGCTAGGGAATGGGCGAGTGGGTTCCAGCGGTGTGACTCACCCTCGCGCTGTAGCTCGATGCTGTGCATGACGGAGCTGCTTTGCCGTTTGGAGGCAGCTCCTGTCCTGGCCCTGTCGAAAGCTCCAGCCTCACCCACAACCCCTAGCTTCGACCATCGTTCGACCATCGTCCAGCCTGCTTCAGGACAGGGGAGTCTAGGGTCCTCTATGTCCTGAGGTGGCTCAAAGGCAGAGCGCTGGACTGGGGTTTCATGTGGAACCCACAGACCTGGGGTCCTGTCACAGCCTGGACCTTTTGGGGACCTCATTAGATTATGGCAGCACGGTGGCTCAGTGGTTAGCACTGGTGCCTCACAGCAAGAAGGTCTTGGGTTCAAGCCCTACCTGACCCAATGGCCTTTCTTTGTGGAGTTTGCATGTTCTCCCTGTGCTTGTGTGGCTTTCTTCCGGGTACTCCGGTTTCCTCCCACCATCAAAAAAAAAAACATGCTCCACTCTCCTACCAGTGCCCTGACCAGTCACTGCCAATTCACCTGGAGTTGGTCTGTGTGTCCTATGTGTTTGAGCAAGTCTGTCGTAATATGTTGGGTGAGCAAGTCTGAGGCAAATTGGCTGCTGTGGTATCACTCCGAGTGTTGTGTTTGATAGCTGTCGGTCCATTCGTTGTTCGTTCTGTGTAATTAATTGGAGACCAGTTTGTGTAAAGCACTTTGGTCTCGAGAAAAGCGCTAAAACTAAATAAAATTGTTAATTATTATTGTTTGCACCTGCCTCTTGTTATCTTGTTTTGGTTTCTTGGTTTTCCCTTGTGTTGTATTTAAGCCCTGCCTTAGTTTAGCTCTGTGTTGCTGCATTGTTTCTTGTTATTGGCCTCCATTTGTTCCCAAGTGTTTGAAATAAAATGACCTTGCTTCTGTTCTCTGCGCTTGGGTCCATGTCTCCTGACAAGCCCATAACAATTTGATTTCAATGTCTTGTAAAGCGCCTTGAGGTCTACCCAGACAAGGCACTGTTAAAAATCCATGCGTTGTATTGTATTAACAAAAGAGTTTCCCCTGGCAAACACTTTCCCTGCCTTTGCCCTTTCCTGTCAGTCAAAATGGATAATTGCACAGCAGGGATTAAGATAAAACCCATACTCAGTTGGCACTGGTGTACTGCCTGAACCAACACAATGTGTAGATTCCTGTCTTAGATGCTAAGCTCCCATTTCTCTGTGTTATTTTAACGCTTTCTTCTCCTTTGTATGTTTTCTCTTTCTCTCTCTTTCTCTCTCGCTTTCTGTCAGTCTTTAAATTTCGATCTTGACGACATAAGATAAGCCTCTCCCGGCCCTCAGTATGGAAAAGTCATCTAGAAATATTAAAATGACAATTCTCTGTATATTTTAAGATTAAGTACCATATATAGTTTTACAATAATTTAATGTTAGCCATTGTTTTACATTGGTAGGTTTTATATTTTGTGTATTCATGTGAATATCTCCTTTGCTTATCATTTATCAATGACCACTCTGTGGATGTATTAATGATTGATGGGTTAACAGTGCATTCAGAATGTGAGCCATTCTAAGTCATGATAAATGTGCTGACATTCAGTTTTGTGCCGAGAGGAGGGACCTTTTGTTTATAATCAACCATGTGATGTACCAAAGACACGGAATCGGTCTCTTTCCATCCTCTTATCTTCGCTATCTTCTCATCTTTTATTCCGGTTGATTTCTTCCTCTCGATTCATTTTCTCCTCCCTCCTCCAGTCACTCCTCTCTCTTTCCCTATCACTCTCAGTCCCCTCGCTGTCCCTCCCCCTCGTTGGTTCTCTCTCCCTCTTGCTTTGGAGAGGCTCAGGTGGGTGCGTGATCCATTCGCCTCCTCCTACCTTTACCTCCTCCTCTTTCTCTCCTTGGTTCCTCAACATCTGCTTCTCTTTTAAGTATCCCTCCACCCCCCTCGTTCTCTTTCGTTCTCTTTCTCGCTCTCTCTCACCCTCCCTCTCCGATAGCATCTGAGCTAGCCTCTCCCTCCGTCTCTGCCTCCACCTGATTCTGGTTGTGAATGAGTGAAGCATACTCCCTACTTTCACTCTTGCTCTCATGTTCTGTCTCTCACTCAGTGCCCCTCTCCCTCTCTTCTCATCCCTTCTTCCGTCCTGTCCTCTAGCCAGGAGTGAGCGTGGCATTGAAGCCGACTGATTGCTGCCTCTTCTAATTGAATTAGTCATCTCCACATGTTTCCGTCCATCGGGAGCAGTTTATTTACTTCCCCTATAAATTCCCTACTTAAAATAATCCCTGAAAGATGCTCTACACAGTATGAGATACCCTTATTAGGTTTGGTCTTTAGCAGAAATCTGCCAGAGCCAGAGCATAGCATGTGGTGCACTCCAACTAGGGTTTTACTGTTACTTGGTGCCCTAAGAGCTCCTCAGCACACACACACACATTAGCCAGAGTGCTTGAATTGTTAGTTTCCTATTGGGAAGCTAAAGTTGAGTAAAAAAAATGCAGTTGGACTGCCAGACACATTCCCTCTCAAGTCTCCATCTCTACATCTATCGTGTATGATAAAATGTATCCAGTCCCAACTTTTGAATGCACAACCTGCAGTGCTTGACATTTTGCTAGCCCTAAAAACATATTAGGTGGGGCCAGAGCAAACTTGTCTCAACTGGAATTCAAATGTGGCTTCAGGGAGAGGTTACCGGGACGACAGCGAGCACGCCCTGCTGAGCAGCTGGACAGAAATCCTTATGTACCTGCCCTTTTCATCGGTAATGATGATCCCGATAATAATGCCGCAGACCTTTTTTTCAATTGCAGGGCTAATCCTTTTTCTTCCCTGGGGATGTCCACAATTGGAGGCTCTGATACCGCAGCACATCATGGGGAACTACAGGTCTAAATATGGAAACGGAAGAACAAGGTTAATGCACTGTGACAGCCCAGGTTTGCATCCACTACGCATTCACGTCTCAATGCATTCACTTTAATGGGGCTATGGAACACAAGCAAGTGCGTGTGCACAGTGGTGTTTGCAACTGTAGTGTGTGTGTGTGTGTGTGTGTGTGTGTGTGTGTGTGTGTGTGTGTGTGTGTGTGTGTGTCCGCGTCCGCGTGTGTGTGTGACCTTTGTCTTTCCCACAGGAAGACTAATGGCTGTGCAGGGGAAGGAGCAGAGGTGGCGAGATTGAGATGGCTGCTGCCTAGATGAAATATTCGACAGTTATCCCACTTGACAGTCCATGTGCATCCATCATCTGCTATTAGTACTGCGCAGCATTCATATGTTTTATGACGAGTAGGTGGCAGGCCTCAGGTCATTCCGGTATGGTTTCAGAGCCCAAGATGTAATTTGGTTAAGATATCATTATTATATTATATTGCCTCACATCCATCTACATTGTGTGCAGATGTAATGGAGACATTATGATTTATGAATATTCGGGAGGGTCAGAATACAAATTGAACACAGATTCGTCTGCGGTCTGGCAAGCAACAATGCAGGTATAGAATAAGATATTGTGAGCTTGCTGGAAAGATTTTTTTAAACCCTGACATATTTATGTCTTGACAAATATTTGCAGAAGAGAAGCTAGGGTTGTCCTGGGGGGGTTAAAAGTTAAAGTCTTCATTTACTGTGACGTAGTGTCATATTTGTTCAGTGGACCGGTCGTTGACTGTTGTGGTGGGTGGTTGAGACATACACTGAGACGGGGCATCGCTGTTTCCACTGCGGTCCCAATGACCAGAGATAGAGAACAGCAGACTCTCCTTTGACGTTCCCCCGGTCCTCTGAGACAGCCACGGACACAACCGTGCCACCTCGTCACTGCTGTCTGAGTCATCATGGGGCACGTGCCAGAGACACAACAGTGCCCCAACGTTTTGAGTGTCATTGTTGGGACAAATGTTTTAGGAAAGGTCGTGGGTTTGTGCTGGCTTGACATACCAATAGTTGAACTACTGGAATGATTGACTGAATGTTTTCAGTATTTAATGCTTTATTTTATATGTCAAAGGTGATTTTTATAATGTACCTTTGGAACATAAGCAATCTGTTTCTGCTGTTTCAAACATCTTGTATTGTTCACCACTATAAGGGTCTGTCTTTGCGAGAGGACGATACTTTTTTCACGCTCATTGTTACAACCCTTTTTTAATCTGGGTGTGTCAAGCTGTGTGTCAACTGTCATTCTTTCTCATAAAAGATTTTAAAAATGCCCAAAGAAAAAGAAAATCTTCATAAACTGAACTAAATTACAGTTTCATGCAAGAGAACAAAGTGAAAGCCATGCTCTTATGTCCAACAAACGTACAATCTTTGCTTTGTATTTGTGTTGGAATAATTTACCCGCTCCTGGCTTCTCATTTCAAACAGTCTTTTGATGTGGCTCAGAGTGAATTGTCCTTTTGGTAATACTTTGCTCTGGGTCAAGTCCCTTTCCTCCAGGTCTCAATACAAAGGATTACCCTTTAAATCAACTCCCCTGCCCTCTCAGGCCATGTCAAAAGGCTTTACAGCCACAGCAAAGGGAAAGACACGTTTCTTGGCATTTTCTTTTATCGTAATAGGCAATGAGACCTCTCTTGGAGAAACACTGTAGTGCTCACATACAAAGAGTCCCTGTTATGCCTATTAGGCAGGGTATGTCTTACTGAAACCCCAGCCAGCATCCTGCTGCCCTTAAACGAGCAACATCAATTGGATTGGAGAGCCTTCATAGGCCAGGGCAGTTACATGTGCAACATTTGTCATCTGTAAAGAATCAGGTGTACCTCACTCTGCCACATATTAAATGTCCCAATTGATTTCCGAAGGCTTCTCCGTACGAGATGGAGAGTGTGCGAGCGAGCGGGGCAGAACGAGCAGTGGAGCGTACGGCGAGGCACCCGGTGTGAATACTAATGTCAGCATTCGGACTGCAATTGCGGGACGTAGGAAGTGAACGTCGGTGGGGTACGAACGTTTTTGTGTTCCCGAGCTAAACTTAGATTTCTGTTTGAATACAGCACTCACTAAAGCCTAATGGGAGATAGTGGGAGAGAGGCAGACTCCGCCTTAGAGGACTTTAATCTCGTTTATTCCCAACTCAAATTCACTTCAATCTAATCCAAAAATAAGAGTACAAGCCGTGACCAAGGTTATTTTGGGTAAGCCCATCTTTAAAAGTAGTCTTTAACCTTTAAATATGCTCAGACTTAAGGTGACCCACGTGTGTATCCATTCTGAGACGGAAAGGTTGAACTGAATGGTTCCAGACCTTTCTTTCATAGAGGGTCAGGTGGTATTATGAGAGAGAGAGAGAGAGAGAGAGAGAGAGAGAGAGAGAGAGAGAGAGAGAGAGAGAGAGAGAG